>OZ025294.1:113912088-114083816 GCA_964019185.1 Maratus speculifer
CTATAGACTGATAGAAAGGAAAAAAAGTGACAAGGCGAGTTTTGAAATTCACATCCTCAATTGTATTTTTACATATGTTTTATTTTGTAAGGAAATGAAGCTGTTTCTCTTCATAACTTTATTTTAAAAAAGTAAATTATTTTGATAAGCTTCTATTTCTATTTATAACGTTTGTATGTATGTTTTCCTAATTCAAAATTTTTATTAACATTTAACTCACTTCCAAATATCTGACCGAGGTTCAATTCGCATACTTTTTTATTCAATTTCTATCCAATGACAATGTAATATTAATACAATTTTAGGTACGTACCATTTATTTATTTTATAGGATGCACCGAATTCTAATAGGTTAAGTAATTTAATAGAATTTTAAATATGTATCATTTTGTAACGAAACGTGACTGTTGCTTTTCATAATTTAATTTAACAAAATTTCTATAATTTTTTTTAACTTATATATTTTTAGTAGAAGTTGTATATTTTGCTTTAGTATATAAATTTCAACATAACTTTTAAAATACTAACGTAAAAATTATTTTACTCTCAATGTTTAATGTTAAATTTTATATCTGACGTATATTTTATTTCCAGTAAATTTGTGACTGGTCCCTATTTTGCAGCAAAAAAGATGCTTCAACTTTAAAAAAACTATTACTCGGTCTGTTTTAATCACAAAGGAATAGGATTTTTTTTTTTTTTCCTTACTTGTTAGAGAAGTGGTAAAAATTTACTAAGTATCGCTTATAGGACTGGGGGACCGTATAAAAATTTAATTTGTGTAATTCTTTATTAAAACTTTTTTTGATCTAAATCACTGAAAATACAATTCTTTACCTTTTCTAAAGCATTTTTGCGACTGGAACTGTATGTCTATGACTAACAATTTAGAAATTAGCGATTAGCCAGTGGACACACTGTATATTTATGCATCCAAAAATTGTGAATTTGTGGCGTTAATATACCCATCTGCAATTTACACTTGCTGCAGAGAAAACAGATATTCGAACTCTAGATATTTGGTGAATTAGATATTTGAACAGGATTTTCCATTAGCGATGTATTTTTTTTTTTTTTTTTTTTTTTTTTTTTTTTTTTTTTTTTGTTCAAACCTCAAGGTAATTCCCATTTTCAATATACAGTTCTAAGTCCATCAAAAAATATACTTAATGTAAGTGAAATATTATTATAACATGCCTATTTTACTTTGAAATCCTGACGTTGTTCCTTAAACGCACGAACAATTTTGGGGTTTTACCCTCCATTTTCCCTCCTTAATAATTCTCGGATAAAATCAAGAGCCGAAAACCTGGGCATTAATATTGCATATGAATTATCTTTCATCTACTAATTTAGCAAATCGTCATGAATATTGCAACGTATTACCGATGATTTTTCAATCAACTGAAATGTTTCAACAGCACTTATCCATAGAAATTCGGGATGTAATTTAAGTTATTGCCTTGTACTTTAATAATTAGGTAGGTTCGTGATACTAATATTGTCAGAATTCAATTATTTTTATTCTATATAATGATCTTATTAAAGAAAAAAGTATGCAATGTGACGAATATTGGAAGAAGAATAGGTTCTGAATAAAATTAAGCTTAGTGTCTTTTTTTTTTTTTTTTTTTTTTTTTTTTTCCTTCTTTTGCGCACGAAATTTTATTTTAAGTTTCGTTATTTGATATAATGAGGCTTCCAGTCATTCTGCTACAGATGAGAATTTATGTTCTAGATGATCAATTTCATATTAATAATATAATAATAGCTATTACTTTCAAATTATTAACTCTCTGGAAATATTTGATAAATTCGTACTAGTAAAAAAAAGCTAGATCAATATTGGATAGGTTTCGTTTATATATGGTGATTTTTCATGTATTTGCAGGAAATTTTATTTCAACATTGTTTATTTTGCATTTTATAAATATTGTGCCAATATTTACAAGAAATATTTTGCCCATACTATGCCAATATTTCTAAAAAATTGCTATTTCATTGAAATATTTCCAATTTAAAATCAATTATATTTCTGGAATATTGCAATTCTGTTCTAGAAATAAAACCAATAAAACCAATATTTGCATTAAAAAAATCGTAAGCGAATTGCGAAGTTCACAAATTTATTAAGGAGTAGCGAAGTTCACAAATTTGTTAGTAAAATGCGAAATTCACAAATTTCTTTCCAAATTGCGACGTTCTCAACCTTTTCGCAAATGATGAACATCAAAATTATTTTAGCCAATTGTGAAATTTAGATTTTTACAAACTACACTGTAAAAAATAATCTCGTAAAACAACAGAAAATATCTGGCAGCAAAAGTTGCCAGGGAATTTCTGTATACAGAAATTCTCTGGCAACTTTTGCTGCCAGAATTTTTCCGTATGTATAGGCATTTCTTGTATACAGAAATGTTCTGGCAACTTTTGCTGCCAGAAATGTTCTGTGTGTACAAAAAAAGTGTGTGGCCAGATATTTCTTGTACATACAGAATGAAATTCTGTATATACAAGAAACATCTGCAGTGAAGCACTACGTTATACAGAATTTTAATCCTAATATTTAATATACTTTGTCTTTTTAATGTAATTTTGTAGTGCGTATTTTAAATTAGACTGATTATAAAATTTAGTTAACTTATAAGGGATAGCAACTATTTTTTTTTTCAAGATAATTATGCAATTATATATATATAACCATTAATTGTATTGCAACATATGAACCATTGAATTTAATAACTTATACACATTGAACATTGGGGGGGGGGGGGGAGGAGTAATTAAAATTAATACAAATGGAATTTGCAGAATCAAAGGAGAATCTTCAGGCCCAAAATATATAAAATATTTTTTTCAGGCAGGAGGGACAAATTTTTATGTAAATTTTCAGTATGATTTTTAAACCCGAGAGAACTCCCAAGTGAGAATTTCTTCTTTTTCGGTGCCTAATTGCTTTTCTTTTACTTTACATTCACTTAATATCAACTTTTTTTTTTTTTTTTTTTCTTTTGGCTTAGTACTTTTATTCACAAAAGAGAAAATAATCGAAATCACATATTGAATTTTTTTTAAAATAGAAGTCTTAAAAAAGGTACGGTGGAGAAAGAAAATCTCATGCAGCGAGTTCTCATGGGTTAAGTTGCTGCCACCATTTGTAAATTATTGAGTTTTAAAATCAGACAGTACATTTTAGTTACACTCAATATACCTATAACCACAAAGCTATTAAAATCCTTAGAACTAGATAAAATTTCTAATTAAAATGTTTACTCTAAGTAGTCGTTTGAAATCCATCTGATTACATTCATAAAATTAAATCTCAAATTTAAAGAAATTTTAAAATATGACAATACAACATCTTATGACACATTTTGTTTATACAGTAAACTCCCTCAAATCTGCAAACCAGAAATCCATAACTCTCTAAAATCCGCACATATTTTATGGATGTAAACAATGAAACTTTCAGTGCAGATATTGGGACAAAATTTGATTTTTAGGTGCGTTCGTAATTATGTATATACGTAGCACCTATTGTTGTCGCTCAGTCCGTCCGTCTGTCTGCCCGTCTGTCCGCATATAACAACGCAAAAACTACCCAACCGAATCGTTTGAAATTTAAAATACATAATTATAACATAATTTTGTCGAGTTATACCAAATTTTATGAAAATCGGATGGATAGATCAGTTACAGGGACAATCAAAAGGATTCCGTTACATTACGGTCAATGGGGAAAAAAGTTTAAAATGCATTTTAATCGTTTGAAATTTAAAACATATAATTATTACGTAATTTTGTCGAGTCATTTCAAATGTTATGAAAGTCGGATGAATAGTTCATTTACAGGGACAATCAAAAGTATTCCATTACATTACGGTCAATGGGGAAAAAGTTTCGAACGCATTTTAATGATGTTACACTCATTCGAACATAATAGAATTGGCATGAGTCTATGAAATATATACTAAAATATGCATTCCATACAATCTGTGATGCAAATAATTTTTATTATTAAATTACAGGGCCACACAAAAGTATCCCACTACATAATGCTATACGGGGAAACATTGTTTGGGGTGTGTTTTAATTATATTCAACTATTTCACATTTTATGAATAAGATATACGTTGGTGAGATGTAATAAAAATTACTTCCTGCATATTTACAGAAACACAAAGATTTCGACTACTATACTGTATCCGAAGTACGCTCTACTATATCAGCAAGATCTGAATATTTTTAAAACTTCGTTATCGTACGAATGCACCTCATTTGCTACGTTCACGTGCAATTTCCAACTTGTTTATTTTTGTATCAATTCCATATATTTTTTAATTTGTAATTTTCTTAATAATACTCTATTCATGTTTTTTTTCATGAAAGAAAAATACATTTTTTTGGAAAAAATTCAAGATATTTCTGATATTACTGGTAATCACAATCTTCTTACCAAATATATTTATGCATTAATCAAGATTTTTGGTTATTAAGCCTAGCTTAACTTAAAAAAAAAAAAAAAAAAAAAAAAAAAAAAAAAAAAAAAAAAAATCCTTATTTTATGATTTTGATGCAAATTAGTAATGTACTTTTATGAGGCAAATTTTGTTGAATAATTTTGGAAAAATACATTCAATCTTTATAATGAATATTTAATCATACACTATTGGTTATTAACTTGACCTTTGCTGTTAGTACTTTAGTCATTTTAAAAATTATCTAAATTTTTATTATTTTAGTTTATTACTTATTTTAATATTTTATTATATTATAAGCATTCATTATAGTTCCGACTGCATTATTATTTACTCTCAAATTACTGTTTAAAAAATGTAAACAAAGCAACGTCCAGAAATCCACAAAATTATAAAATCTGCACAACCTCTGATCCTAAGCTGTGCGGATTTGAGGGAGTCTACTTACTGTACATAATTTATAGTTTTATTATTACAACTTCATACATTAAAAACTAACTTCCAAACTTATTAAATATCTCTAGATAATGGCTATATAAATAGTAAAACAAGTTTCTATTATGATAAGGAAAGATATTGTTGCAATGAACTTTGTTCACCTATACCAGAAATTTTGTAAACAATATTTTTCAATTTCATAAACAAAATTAATGCTTTTTATTTGTAATTTTTTCAATCTTTGCAACTGGTTAAAAAATAAAATTTCCAACCATCAGAAATGATAATGGCTTTAGTTTCATTGTTGAAAATGATCTGTAAATAATTTTTCATAAATGATGTTTGGCAGAAAATATACTTGCTCAGCAGTATATTTTGTGATAATTACCTAGGATTTCATAAAAAATAAGCATTCTAAAACAGTAATCATTTAAACTCAATTCTTTTACTGTTTCAGAATGCTTATTTTTTTATGAATTATAATTTCAAATGAAATCCTAGATAGTTATCACAAAATATACTGCTGAGCGAAACCACACTCACAGTGCAATAAAATAGAAATATAAGTATAATTTTCATAACCAATAAAGAGACATTTTAGTTATATAACCAGAAAGAGTAAAAATATATACAATGCTTATCTTCAGTGTTTGAATATGGTAAAATAAAATTTATTACTTGGGAAAATCAAGATATAATACTCCAAAGATAACAAAAATATGTTATTCGCAAAAAATTTAAAGTTTGATTTTTTCCTGACTAACTTTATCGGACTTTCCCCGATTTCCACTATTAAGAATATACACATGTAGTTTCTTTTTAGTATGTTGCTTCTTCGTATAACACTTATTCAGCTTGCTTAAACCTCATTTGGGAAGAAACAAAAATTGCCTAACACTAATAAAAAATTGATTTGCCAATTTCATGAATCTGAATTCAAAATTTAATGCATATTCATAAGATAATGGATAGATGTACAAAAGAAAGTTTCTTAATTTTCTGAAGAATACTCAAACCTAAGACATTTAATATCTGATAAGATAGCTAAATTAATTAACCTGTTACCGCCCAGTGATTTTTATAGATGATTACTTACAAATGAATAAAATTTCAATACCAGTATATCAATACCAGTATTGAATTACAAAAATTCTCTTTTTCTAATTTCTAATTTTGAGCAATCAAATAATTTTAAAAAGGCTACATGGGAGGAAAAAATGTGTTGAAGAATTAAAAGTGTAAAAAAGTAACAGCTTAAGCTGACCTCTGGTCATAGTAAAGTTATGTTACTATGCTAATTAAATTTTTCAAAAATGGGTATTTCAATACATTTTTTCTTAAATAAGTCACCCAGAGAAAATGAGGACATATGATCAGCTAAAATTGTGTTTATTAATATTTTTATGCTTTTTTTTTAAAAAATATATATTGAGAGGCAACTAAACTGCATAAAAAAAAAAAATAAAAAAAAAATAGACTAATCAATCTCATTGGCAAAACAGATATAATTTTGCATGCAAACAAATTTCACTAATTTGAGTTTTTTTTTTTTTTTTTTTTTTGGCAACACCCCCCCTCTCCTCCCTCCGACTTTAATAACTTTTCAGATCTCCACACTGTAAAACTTTTATTAGACATCTACCTGTAGTCATTTTTCCATGTTCATAAATTGCAACCACACATACTAGTAATAAATAAAACAAATTCAATAAAAATCACAAAAATTACAGGCAAGAAAATTTTTATATTTTATTTAGAAAAAAGTTAGAGTTGACCAAACATTTTTGTACTGGGCCAACTGTGTAACCAATTTAACACATTTATTTACAATCTTTTTGCTTGTTGTAACATCCGGGGGAAATCCTAACAAGCCCCTAAAAAAGAAAAAAGAAAAAATTAACATTTGAATTCAGCTTCATTTATTTTGTAGAATACAGTATAAATCAGAATGCTAAAGAGCAGAAGTAACCAATCTTTTCTCATGGCATAATAGTTGTATATACATAAACTTTAGCAAATTATCTTTTTTGAGGGGGGGGGGGGGGGTTGTAAAAAGAGTTATCTGGTGCAAATATACATAAATTACTTTGAATTAAGATTGTAAGATTCAATTAAAGCATTCATTTAAAATTAACTGGCTTCTCACACAGAAATGACTATGTTAACATTTTTCAATACCAAAAACATGAACTCTTCTGAAAACTTTTTAAAGCAGTAACAAGACTTGGACTAGATGCAAACTCATGGCTATTTAATTGGTCAATAATTAGAGACTGACCGAAGTAAGAGTTTTGTAGAATATTGAACATCTTATGCATGCATTAACTTTAATGTTTTTTTTTTTTTTTTTTTTTTTTTTTTTTTTTTTTTTTTTTTTTAGCCTAGTGATGAATTTTGCATCATTTTTCATTTTTCTCGAACACATCAACTTTCCACAATACTGGGAACTCTGGCAAAGTTTTTAATTAAAAAAGGCTTTTTTTGTATGTATAATATTGAAACTCTGTGTTTTCTCCTTTTAAGTAAAAGAAAATTCTATTTCTAAGAAAATACTTATCCATGAACAATATCTGCTAACAATACTTATGATTAATATTTATCTTCTAAGTTTGAATAAACAAAAAACCTGGATCAGATATGCCAAAATTTATTTTTACACCATAATTTATCTATGTTAAATTTGATTACAAATAGAAAAAGCTTTCATAAATGATCATTTATCACTGAAGCACATTAAAATAACATCAAATGATTGTTGTCAATATGTACTTTTACAACTGATAATACTTCCCCTATTGTATTTCATAATACTAAATATTTAGAAAGTTTGTTTGAATGTTTGTCAAAATTTAGTACCTGTCGTCATCTTAATTACTTTATACACACAGTGACACTCACTTGATATTTTTGATGATGAACTTTTTCAAATGATTTTTTCTTCTGGTCGCAGTAAAAAAATAAATAAATAAATAAATAAATAAAAATTACATTCATTGATTTCAGGAAATAAATTGTAAGTCTAGTCATTTAGTGACAGATTGCACTTACCTCTGTATAAACTCCATAGTTATCTGGCAATCCTGGGGATACACCAGATTGTAAACAAAGTATGATGCGATCCAGATTTTAAACGCATTATCTGGATTAACATAGTTCCCGTAATTCTGTCGTTCTATAACCACTGCAGCTGATTTGGTTCCTATAAATATGCAAAAAATGAGTACATTTTATAAACAAAAATACAAAAGTGAATAACAAATTTTCAACAAAAATTTAAGTACATAAATGTATCTTATTTATATTTAAAAAAAAAAAAAATCATTGGCAATTATCAAAAACATTAGGGTAACACTAAATAGGCTTTTTAAACATAAAGTAATTATCATTTAAATTATAGTTATTGTCAAAAGACAAAAATGTAAACATATTTACTTCAATTTTCAAGAGGAACTACATTTAAATACCTACTAAAATTGTTTTTAAAGAAATACATAGTGATTTATGTGACACAAGAACATACTTGCCAAGTTCTGAAAGCCAAAAATCATGGATACTTTTGTAAATGAAAATTTATTTAAATATGAACATGTTTAGTGCAAGTTTAATTAAGAAAACTTGGTTATTACTATAGATAAGGAATGCACCACTCTTACCCAAATATAATAAACGTGTACCCCTCCTCTACTAACAAATACTAAGTTCTCAAATTAATTCGCAAATCTTGAATTCGATATTGTTAATTCGCAAATATTTCCGCAAATTGTAAAGTTTGTGAATTTATACGCAAGCTGTGGAATTCATAAATATATGCACAAGTAGCGAAATTCACAAATGTGTACGAAAATTGTGAAGTTCACAAATTTATCCCCAAATATATTTGTAAATATTAAAATTCACAAATTCGTATGCTATAGAGACATTAGCAATTTTCATTTTTTTTTTTTTTTTTTTTTTTTTTTTTTTTTTTTACGAAATACATAAGTTTATACAAACTCGTGTGTATGTATGATGGTGTCATAACTTTCACAAGAACGTACATTTTGTTTACATTACTCCTAAAAAGTGAAATTTTCATATACTGCAATTTGCTAAAGCAAATTGCAAGTTAATTTCAATTTCGAAGCGGCCGGCTCAACGAATAGGAAATTACATTCTTTATATACTGTTAAAAATTTGAAGCTTTTGCTGCATTGTCACTCCATCACTTTTACAGAAAAAGATTCCTTCAATGTATTATGGAGCATTCTCATTGATCAAAATAGCAGATATTCTATAAATGCGGTGGAATGATGATGTAACAAAAGTTTCAAATTTTTAACTGTGTAAGTCAGTAGACTCTAGCAGTTGTCCTAACTACCATGCTGCAGGCTACTTTCGTAACCAGAGCTTAAAGGGTAAAAAATGATGCAACAGGAATGTCATATGCGGGAAATGCAGATGCTGATAAACCATTCTGTTTATGTTTACTTTCTTACTGCTTGTTTTCATTAAAATTAATTTTTGTTTTTTTAATAGAATTATTTTGTAATCTTAATTTTTATTTTATTTTTTTAAACATCTGCCCATCATATACAGGGTGACTCTAAATTTTTTTTTACAGTAAAAGAGGGGTGATAGCACACATCAAGACAAACAATATTAAATAGGACACCAAGGGTCTATAACGTTTTCCAAAGGAGATAACCGCCGTTAAAGTTTAAGGACCAAAATTTCAAATAAACATAAAAAACGGAAAAATTGATTTGCGATTTTCACTAAAATTATTCTTTATGTCGGCATTTTCTTGAAATTAAATTATAAAGATAAATTTCAAAAAATGCCGATAGAGGGCGCTTTAGACTTTGGAGTAACGAACAACCATTTTTAGACGGTATTTTTTTCATCTCATTAAATATTTTGGTAAGCTTAGACTCAAACTTAAATTTTGAGCTCAAAATCTGAATAGTTGAGAGTGATTAAGTAACACAATTTGAGCTGTGTTCAGAGGGTTCAAATTTCAAATGATTATAAAAAATGGAAAAATTGGTCGATTGATTTGAGGTTTTCACTAAAACTATTCTTTATCTTGGCATTTTCGTGAAAATAAATTATAAAGATAAATTTCAAAAAATGCCGATAGAGGGCGCTTTAGACTTTGAAGTAACGAACAACTCTTTTTTGGCGCTATTTTTTTGCATCTTATTAAATGCTTTCATAAGCTTAGACTTGAATTTTGAGCTCAAAATCTGAAGTAAAGTAGTTAAGTAGACAAACTGAACTGTGTTCAGAGGGTTCAAATTTCAAATGATTGTAAAAAACGGAAAAATTGGTCGATTCGTTTGCGGTTTTCCCTAAAACTAATTTTTAAATCAGCAATTTCTTGAAAATAAATTTTAAAGATAAATTTCACAAAATGCCGATAGAGGGTGCCTTAGACTTTGGAGTAGCGTACAACTATTTTTAACTGTTTTTTTTTTTTTTTTTATCTTATTAAATGTTTTCAAATGCATAGACTTAAATTTTGGGCTCAAATTCTGACTCGTTGGAAGTGTTTAAGTAGCGAAAAATTGAATTGTGTTCGAGGAGGAAGGAGGGTTAAATTTCAACTCATGAACACACTTCAGTTTTCGATTCTTAACCCCTCATAACAATTCAGAATTTGAGCTCAAAATTTAAGTTTAAATCTAAACTTCCGAAAACATTTAAAAAGCTTTTGCAAGCATTTAATTAGAGCCAAAAAATAAGGGTTAAAATGAATTGTTGGTTACTCTGAAGATTAAGGCGTCCTCTGACGGAATTTTTTAAAATTTATCTTTAAAATTCATTTTCAAGAAGATACTGACTTAAAGAATAGTTTTATTTTAAACCGCAAACGAATCGACCAATTTTTCCATTTTCTATAATTATTTTAAATTTTAACCTCCCCCTGCTCCTTAAACACAGTTCAGTTTGTGCTACTTAACCACTCCCTACTATTCAGTTTTTGAGCTCAAAATTTAAGTTTAAGTCTAAGCTTCCGAAAACATTTAATGAGATGCAAAAAATAACGGAAAAAATAGTTGTTCGTTACTCCAAAGTCTAAAGCGCCCTCTCTCGACATTTTTTGAAATTTGTCTTTATAATTTATTTTTAAGAAAATACCAACAAAAAGAATAGTTTTAGTGAAAACCACAAATCAATGAACCAATTTTTCCGTTTTTTAAAATTCTTTGAAATTTGAACCCTCTGAACACAGTTCAATTTGTGCTACTTAACTACTCCCAGCTTTCAGATTTTGAGCTCAAAGTTTAAGTTTGAGTCTAAGCTTACGAAAACACTTAATGACATGCAAAAAATACCGGCAAAAAATAGTTGTTCGTTGCTCCAAAGTCTAATGCGCCATCTATCGGCATTTTTTGAAATTTATCTTTATAATTTAATTTCAAGAAAATGCCGGTATAAAGAATAATTTTAGTGAAAACCGCAAATCAATCGACCGATTTTTCCGTTTTTTATGTTTATTTGAAATTTTGTTCCTTAAACTTTAATGGCGGCTGTCTCCTTTAGAAAACGTTTTGGACCCTTGGTCTCCAATTTAATATTGTTTGTCTTGATGTGTACTATCACCCCTCTTTTATTGTAAAAAAAATTAGAATCACCCTGTATATATATATTTATTTATTTTATTTTTCATTTATTTATTTATTTGTTTATTTTGTTAAACAACTTTTTTTAACATGTAATTTTGATGCTTTATTATTTTTTTAACACCTTTTAAGAAATTTCACCGAAATAAACAATCTAAACTGCTGTTTACTATCGCAACAACAGCTGACTAGCGCAAAGCACACTGGGAAAATAAAATATCGCTGATGTCGACAAACCCCGGTAACGAGAGTGCCTTGCACGATCGTTAGGACTCTTGCTAGAGTCTACACTGTTAAAAATCTGCTGCATTTTGCTGCAACGCACTCCCCTACTTGTATAGAAAACGGTTACTTGGCCGTGAAATGGCGCTTTCTCATTGGTTGGAATAGAGATATTATATACAAGTGGTGGAGGGCGTTGCAGCAAAATGCAGCAGATTTTTAACAGTGTATATTGATGCAAAGGAAGGAGATTAAGGATATGGAGTGTGACTCATTCGCCAGTACAATCTTGCTTTCAGGCCCCAATTCTGAACTCATTTGATTTGATTTCAATGGAATGCGTTTTTGACAGTTAAATAACAGATTCTTCGATAGTGGAATACAGCGTTCAGAAGTAGACATAAATTTTGCAAGCAAAATTCGAGTTTGCAGGAGATTGTACACTTATGAAGTTCTATTTTCCCAGATAAAATTACTTTTTATGACATGATTTAAAGAATATTTGATGCATCGTATTTTAAAACTACACTGTTAAAAATTTTAAATCTTTGCTGGATCATCACACCTCCGCTTTTATAGAAAACGATTACTTCACCGTATCATGGAACATTATCATTGGTCAAAATAGAGATATTCTATAAACTATATAATAAACTATATAATCTATATAATGGAGTGACGATGCAGCAAAAGTTTCAAATTTTTAACAGTGTACACTGTAAAAAATTTGGCACTTTTGCTGCAGCATCACTCCACCGCTTTTATAGAAAACGATTACTTCACCGCATTCATTCTCATGAGTCAAAATAGCGTAATTTTTTTTTCCAAGCACCTTCGTCGTTCCAAGCCCAAGCTCGCACTCTGATTGGTTGTTGCACTGTTTTCATGTAACTTGGCGGTAATCATACTTGGCGTAGCGATAGATGCTTCCGTCGAGGAGTTTGATTTCCTTCCGAAACGAGTACAAAGTAACTTTTCTCTTGCAGCATTGGATTGGGTGAAACGTGTCTTACTGAAAGCTGTACTCTAAAAGTTTTTACACACAAGAGCACAAGACCACGAGGATAAGAATGAAGGAAGAATAAGAATGAGTAGGTTAGGTTTTAGGTTTACTCGTTCACTTACGAGCGAAGTATTTTTCGCCAAGTATGGTTATCGCCAAGTTACGTGAAAACAGTACCGAGAGCAACAACCAATCAGAATGCGAGCTTCGGCTTGGAACAACGAAGGTGCTTGGAAAAAAAAATTTCGCGTCAAAATAGAGATATTCTATAAAAGCGAGGGAGTGACGATGCAGCAAAAGGTCAAATTTTTTACAGTGCAAGTGAAGATATTTTGCTACAATTTTGCTCTTAGGGCCCGATTCTGCACTCATTCCATATGATTTCAATAGAATGTGTTGTTGTCATGGAAATAACAAATTCTTCCATAGAAAAATGCAATGTCCATATTTGGGCATGAATATAACAAGCTGAATTCGAGTTTGAAGGCTATTTTACATTTATGAGTACTTAAGGGAATTCTATCGAACCAATTTAGAAATTTAGTTAAAATTTCCAAAATTTTAATTTGGAATAAAATTCTATTTTTAACAAGAAAAAGAAAAAAAATCTTCACCTAAATTTAAAATACGATGCAAAAAATTTCTTTAAATAATGCCATAAAAAATAATTTTATCTTAGAAAAAAAAACCTTCTTAAATGCAAAATCTCCTAAAAACTCGAATACTGCTGTTATTTCCATGGCAACAACGCATTCCATTGAAATGATATCGAAAGAGTTCGGAATCGGGGCCTGAAAGTTAAATTGTACTAGCGAATGATACGCACTCCATAGCCTTAATCTCCTTCCTTTGCATCAATGCTGAGCGAAGTCAGTTTCGGCGTCGACTGAATGCCAATCGCCCTCATCGCCATCTATTGTTTGAATTCCTAACTGAAATCAAGAATCACGGTGAAAAAACTCCTGACATCATACATAACCCTCCTGCAAAAATTTTGTTAATAGCTGTCACCGTTTGCAAGTTATTGGATTTTAAAATCCACCCGTCATTTTTGAAACACCCGGTACTTAACTTTATGTACAATAATGAAAGTGGCCTAGACATTGCTATTACAGCGCCCCCTTCTGCGGCGTATTCCATATTGAGGAAGATTTGTTGGCCATAGACAAAAACACAGAAAAACATTTGGCTCATTTCGATGCATAACTTCATGCAATTTTCGATGATACAATAGCGACGCACAGACAAATAGACATTTTTACAATATTTTTTTTCAATTTTTTACACTTTAAACCATGTTAAATTGCTCGATAACCGGAAGCAGAAAAAATGTTTAATGCAATACTTGTTTCTATTGAAGATAAAAGAAAGTAAGAAATAAAATAGATTCGGAAATGGATTATGTAGAAATTTAGATTATTTAATTTTTTTTTAAATAAAATATCGAATTGTTAATTCTTAAAAATGAAAAAGATTTTTCAAATAAGATTTTTAACTAGCCGACTCGCCTGGCGTTGCCCGAATCCGTGATAATAATATTAAAAGAATCTGTAATTTGTATAATTTTATGTCTAACTCGAACGATACTCCAATTTTCAATCTATTCATAGATAGGAGTGGGGATAAAAATAGCAATTTAAGAAATTTGCTGAAAATTCTGTTAATGGTAACCCCCACTCAATTAAGAACCCAAAATTGATCTGTAAAAATCCTACATGGCTCACTGCTGCATGCTTCACCCAATAGAAGGCAAGCTGCACATGCTCTGTAAAATATATCAGTTCCACTTTTCACCTCCAAGAGTATACTCATTTCGTAGCAAATAACCTTTTATCCGAAGGAAACTCCGTATCTAACCAATTCGTAGATATCTCTACCTGCGGCACTGTATAGCGGGCCTGCATTAAATTCGGATAAATTTCCTATATTTAAAAAGAAAAAAAAAACAGCAATAAAAAAGCATTTTAAAGAAACTTCTGAAATAATAAAAATATATCCTTAATAGTATCAAAAATGAGAATTTAAATTCTATTTAAAATGTTGCAACTCGCGACAGCAACAAAAAGCATTCGAATGAAAAGAATTTTTTTTTTTTTTTTTTTTTTTTTTTTTTTTTTTTTTGCCAATTTCAAATTTCTAATGGTAAAAAAAGCTAGTAAATACTGTTCTGATCTTTTATCTAACATTGAAATAAGACCCATATGTCTTACTGTTTAAATAGATCAGTTTCAAATCCGCGCCTTCAATTTTCTCCACACTGTTAAAAAATATGTAGATTTCGCTGAGGAAGCAGGACGTTTCGGTCCTGTCATTTCGATCCTGCCATTTTGGTCTCACCGTTTCGGTCCCGATACATTTTGGCCCCTGCCCATTTCGGTCCCGAGACATTTTGGCCCCCGCCCATTTCGGTCCCGAGACATTTTGGCCCCCGCCCATTTCGGTCCCAAGACATTTCTGTCTCCAGCCATTTCGGTCTCAAGATATTTCGGTCCCTAGATATTTTGGTCCCAAGACATTTCGGTCCCTAGTCATTTCGATCCCTTGGCATTTTAGTCCCTTCTCCTGAAAGCTGAAATTTTGTGCACGTGAAATATGTGACATAATTTTATTGGGAATGCTGTAGAGTTTTTTAAATGAAGGCCATAAAATTTTAGTATAATGCGATTATATGCCCGAAAACCGCACACATGTATAACTCTTATCCAAACTATTACAGGCCACACAAACTTCGTATGGTAATCCTATAATCGTTTTAAAAAACAGGGGAAGGAGGAGTTCTGTTGTTGTATTATTATGTTATTTATTCATTTATTAGTTAGTTTTTATCATTTTTCTTGCTTTTTAAATACAATGAATTAATATATTGCTTTTTGCGAATTTTTGCTTAAAAAATTAAAATCTGCATCTGGATAATAATGGATAATAATGTCACCTAACACTCTAAAAACAACTTTTTACACATTTGTGCAATTTTGCATTGTTATTATTATTATTATGTTTAATTAATTGTTACTTAATCGTTATATTTTTTATTCATTTTACAAACAAATTCTATTTTATTTTTTGGAAATAATAAATGAAAATTTTTGAATAAAAAATTTAAGATATGAAAAACTGCTATTAATTGACTCTCAAAACAGTTAGTAATTTTAATATAAAAATCAAATTAATATTTTATTAAATATATGTTTTTTAATTTAATGTATCTTTAATTTATTAAATTAATAACATTATTAATATACATTACGAATTTTACTTGAAAATAAACTTAATACATAATCTATTTTATATTCAACGCATCATTATATTGTATAGTAGTTAAAAATTGAAATTTATCCTTTAACTGTGTATTTATTTGTGCATTTAAAGCTGCCGGAATTAAAAAAATATATATGTAAAAAAAGTAATAAATCGAAAATAAAAATTTTTAATTATTTTTCAGGAAAAGCGGGTGCGAAAAGGTAATACAAAAATAAAAATTAATTAATTAATTAATGACAAAAAAAACCTCAACTTAGTTTTGTTAGTTAAAAATTGATAAAATTAAATTGATAACATTAAATTAAATTGATAAATAAAATTATATAAAATAATAATTACACTATGACACAAAATTAAAAAATAATCATCTTATTACAAAGAAAAAGGCCCAGTTTCAATAAAATTAGTTCATAAAAATTGCTTCATGGGATGAGAAGACTGTTTAAAAAATGCAATCAATAATTATATTTATATTAAAAAAATAAATAAAAAAGTTGTAGGGAGCAGTTTTCTGAAAATAAAAATTTTTCATCGTATGCTTAGTTAATAGGAAATTACTATTGTTTTCCCAATATTTATAATGGAAAGTAATTTATGAAAACAAATTTATAAGAAGCAACTTTGTATTATAAAAATAATGAGAAAAATTAAATATTCGTTACTTCAATAAATATGTTCCATTTCTGAATTATCAAAGGAGAGAGTGAAATGGGTTGATTTGAGGAAATATGTACATATAATAGCTTATAAGTGTCTAATTGAATTATTAAAGACATTTATTATTAAACTAATTGGAAGAAGAAAAAAATTAAGCATGGTTTCTTTTATTTAATTAATAATAATTTAAACGTTATAAAAAATGTACAAAAACAACCAAAAAAATATTTATGTCAGTTTATAGTATACATAAAATGCTAATATTAGTAATAAATAATAAAACATAAACTATTCATTATGTATAATAATAATAATAATAATAATAAAAGAAAAAGACAATATCCTCTGAAATTATATCAAATTTTTTAATCAAGCAAAATTTTCAGTTGACTGTGATTTCATTATAATGAGTTATAAAAATGTGAATTTATCGGAGTGTTATATTCAAATTTTTATAAAATTTAGCGGAAGGGAAGAGGAGAATAAAAGAAAAATTTAAAAAGATCTGAATAATGTTGAACTTGCAACATTTGCATGCGCACAACAATTAGAATCCGAGTTATAAAGTGGCGGGCAAAGAAACAGTAAGGGATCGAAATGGCAAGAGACCGAAATAGCGAGGGACCGAAATGACTAAGGACCAAAATGGCGAGAAACCGAAATGGCTGGGGACCGAAATGTCTCGGGAGCGAAATGTCTCGGGACTGATATGGTCGGGCCGAAGTGTCGGACCAAAATGTCGTGTACCTTTTGCTGCATAGTCACATCATTGCTTTTATAGAAAAAGCCTACTTGACTACCTTATGAAGTATTTTTATTATTCAAAAAAGGCATGTTCTATAAAAGTAGTAAAGTGTTTCTGCAGTAAACGTTCCAGATTTTTAACGGTGAAACCAACCGAAATCGGCCATATTTTAGCAGATATTATCGCTCAACTAATCAAAATAACGAAAAGACAGAAAGCAGATAGACCAACAACATGCGGACCAGATTGACAAATTGGTTACTAGGTTGTGACGCCCTTTGAAACTAATCCGTTTACTTAGAAGTTAATTATTATTAAATACTTTTTTAAAACAAGTGATTGAACTCCGTGCTAAAATTTACTGTTTAGTTAAAAAAATCTCTTTTGAAATATTAAGCGCTCAAATTGGTTTATTTAATTCTGTCACAGATTTTTTAATTATTTCTACGAAAGTTTTATACAACCAACCAACCGAAAGCAAGCGGAAACAAAAAAAAACGTATTTTTATTAGCGACGCTTTATGAACCAACCAACCGAAAATAAGTGGAGGGAAAAAAGGCACTTTTTTATGATAGTAAGTTACAAGTTTTAATTAATTACTCAGTTAATATTGAGAAATTTTAAATTCTGAATATCAGGTAATTAGGAGAGACTTTGAGCTACTCTCCCAAACATTTTGATCCTCGTACCTTCCGTAGATTTTGCTAGCCATCGCAAACACATGCATATACTTGGAAACACAGGATTTTTTTCTTTTATTACACTGACGGAAAAAAAAAATCCCAACACCAATAAAGACTTGTGTTAGCTGAACGAAATTTTGTAGGCGTGTTTATACATCTAAAAGATGACATTGATTAAAATTCCAGGCTTCGCCCATAAGTGTTGCGCTAGTAGCGCCACTCACAATTTTAAAGTCAGGTTTGCTTTAAATGCGTGTTGTAAAGTTCGTGAGCATTATTTATCTTCAAAATTTGACGAAATGAATTGAGATTGATCATGCATGCCTTTAAGAAGACGAAAAAGTCATTATCATCAGCTCCCCGAATTGGAAAGATGTCGTAAAATAGGGCTACGAGAAAGTGGATTTTCTTTCCGCGATTTTGCAGAAAGTCTTGGACGGAATGTATCCACTGTGTATGATTGTTGAAGCAGTGGTCAAAGGATGGTACTGCATCAAGAAGACCATGTTCCGGGTGACCACGTGGCACAATTGAAAGGGAAGACCGTCGTATTCGGCGTACGGCTGTGGCGCATCTTACTGCATCTGCGACAGAAATTCAAGCTGCAGTTGGTATCTCAGTGACACAACAAACTGTTAGAAACCGGTTATTTCAAGAACAGGTCGATGCAAGGCATGAATTCCACTGACTCCAAGTCAGTGGAATGCGCCCGTTTGTGATGTCAATGGTGTCAAGCCAGAGCTCATTGGAGGATGGACTGGAGATTTGTTGTGTTTTCTGATGAAAGCAGGTTCTGCCTTGGTGCAAGTGATGGCCGTGTGCTAGTCAAAAGGAAGTCAGGGGAACGCCTGCAACTAAACTGTCTGCGGGCCAAACACACTGGACCTACAATCTGGGTCATGGTCGGGGGAGCAATTTCTTATGACAGCAGAAGCACTCTCGTGGTTCTCCCAAGCGCACTGACTGCAAATGTGTGCATCAGTCTGGTAATTAGACCTGTAGTGCAGCCATTCAAGAAAAGCATTCAAGGGGCGTTTTTCAACAGGATAACGCTCGCCCTCATGCCGCTGTTGTAACTCAACGTGCTCTACAGAGTGTTGACATGTTACCTTGGCCAGCGAGATCACCAGATCTATCTCCAAATGAGCATGTATGGGATATCATTGGATGAGAGCTCCGGCCTCATCCCCAGCCAGCACTGACAATCACATTATTGACACAGCAAGTAAAACAAGCATGAAAGTCCATACCACAAAGTGACATTCGGCCCCTGTATGACACAATGCATGCACGTGTGCAGGCTTGCATTAAAAATTCTGGAGGTTATAGCGACTATTAGTGTAACAACATTTAACTTTTGAAATGCATTTTATTGACCTTAAATTAACCTGTGATCTCGAAAATCTAATCAAACATGTTAACTAGACAAATCCACTACCCAAATTTCATTACTCTACAATAATTTTTTTTTTTTTTTTTTTTTTGGTGTTGGGATTTTTTTTTCCGTTAGTGTAGTTTAGATAAGAGCCTCAGGCACATCAGGATCTGTCTCGGACTGTCTTCGCGTAAATTTTCAGACTTCTACGTGCGGTAGATTTTGCTAGCCATCGCAGATACACACACGGAGAGAACGATTTGTTATTTTGTTAGTATAGATTACTGTGAATATTCTGAATAATTCCTTTATTGCTGATTCATTAATTTTATGTTTTTCAGCTTTTTTACATGCAATTTAAAAATAGATAAGACAATGATACATAAATAACCCTAAAATATTGACCAAAAAAAATTGATGTTAAACGCACAAAACCTCGAAAAATCGTTAAAAATCACATCGAAAATCACACTGAAATCACATTGAAATCACACTGAAATTACATTGAAAATTGCTAAAATTAAAAAATCTTAGTAAACAAAATTTAGTAAATTTTGATACAATTTATTTTTATCAATGTAAAAAATAGCCGCAAAATGCTAAAAATTACTAAAAATCGCATTAAAAAATTCGCTAAAAATTCAAAAATTTCTGTACGAATTCCGAATAAACTTTATTGAAAAGAAAACTAAATTTACTATATTGGGTTAAAAGAATGAAACCGTAATGTGGAAAAATCAGCTCGAAACATAAAAAGGACGCTAAAAATAGCTTAAAAATTAAATAAAAAAAATCTAATTAAAAAAATCGAAAATCAAGTTTCGAGGTGCAAAACTTCATATTTAGAGGTACTTTCTGCCCTTATTTTATAACTCTACTTGCATCAGTATCTTTAGAACAGAGCTGACACACTCACAAACTTATCTCTTTATTATTATAGATTACGTGAAAGTCTAAATAATTCTTTTATTGCTGAATCATTAATTTTATGTTTTTCTCTTTTTTTTTACATGCAATTAAAAAGTAGATAAGACCATGATGCATAAAAAACCCTATAATTTTGACAAAAATGAAAAAAATTCGAAAATTCGTTGTTAAAATGACATCCAAAATCGTATTGAAAATCACTGAAATTTAAAGTTCGTAGCAGATAAAATTTAGTAAACTAGGCCAAACGTTTGAAACAATTTTCTTTACATCAATGTCAGAAAGTAGTCACAAAATGCGAAAAAATACTATAATTCGCACTAAAAAATTCGTTAAAAATTCAAAAATTGCTGTACAAATTCCGAATAAACTTTATTGAAAAGAGAACTAAATTTACTACAATTTTTTAAAAGAATGAAACCGCGTATTTCTTTCACTATTGTGGAAAAATAGACTCGAAACATAAAAAGAACGCTCAAAGTTGCCTAAAAAATTAAATAAAACAAATCTAATTTAAAAAAAAAAAAAAAAAAAAAAAAAAAAAAAAAAAACGAAAATTAGGCTTTGAGGTGCAAAACTTTATATATAGATGCACCTTTTACCGAAATTTTGTTACTCTACGTGCAGCGGTCTCTTCAGAACAGCACTGACATACTCACAAACTTCTTTATTATTATAGAAGATTAAATTTTATTATTAATTGCATTAAAAGAATCAAATTGTGATCTGTAACTGTTTACTTTACGCAGTAGATAAGTGTTTGATAGCAACGCCTGTGAAAAATGTTTGTCATTTGCTACAGTAATGCAGCCGGAAAACGCACAATACCGAGGTGATAATTGAAAAGAGAAATAAAATAAAAAATAAAAAAAATCTGATTTTTTTTTCAAAGTTTTAATTTTTTAAAAGTTTGGTTTGTTCAAAAAATACGTCTATATAGGGTTCGTAAATATCATGACATTTACAAAAATTCAAAAATATCCAATGTTTTGATAAATACCCGATATTTTTTTATATATCCGATGTTTTCAAAATGGCTAACCAACTGTGCTGATTGATAAATATTGTTAAGCACAATATAAATTAAAAACTTAAACATATTAGACTTAACATGAAAACTTAATCAAACATTATTCTAGAAATGCCTTTTTTTTTTTTTTTTTTTCCTTTCTTATTTAGAACGAAATTGAAGATGAACTAATTGGAAATTTAAGTAAGTTATTTTGTACACTGACTTAAAAAGAAAAAAAAAATCTAGCAATGGCATTCAGTTTTAAGTATCAATAAATATTAAACAAAATTTTAAATATAAATTTATTTATTTACTTATTTTTGAAAAACTTTAACATAAATGTAAGCTTGTCTTATTTTGCATTCCCTAACATGTTGTAGTACAATTTAAATTAAAATTGAACCAAAATCAAAAAAAAGATTCCTTTCTTTTAAAATTGTAAATAACTGATTATTTAAATTATAGAGTTTATCTTTCAATGACAGTTTTAAATTAATTATTGCCCCATGTAATTATTACTTCTGCATTTAAAAATAAATTTCAAGTCTAATGCTTGAATAGGATATTTTTCTTCTTTGGCTAAAAAAGTCATTGCGAAAAGTTCCGTATCTACAGAACTACATAGTCAGTAGCAGTAGAAAAAAAAAAAAAAGGTATAACACTTGTTTTGACTAAAAATATCAAATATCGCGCATAGTGATAATTCGAAAATAAATAACAACAGATAAATAAATATCTTGATATTTTGAAAATAAATATTAAGTATTTGAAAATATCAAAAATCTTAATATTTTGAAAATAAATATAAAGTATTTGAAAATATCAAAAATATGAAAAATCTTAATATTTTGAAACTAAATATCGGACATATATGTCCATTGATATATTCAACAAACCCTGCGTCTATATATTTAAAATTTTATATAGTACATAGTTGTATAAGTTTAAACATTAAATTTTTGTTTGTGCTTTTAATTAAATAATTTATCTGTTTAGTTTCGTACTCTTTGTTCCTATGATTTATAGTATATTTTTGCTAATGACATCATAATATGTATTTTTACAGCAAATAAAGTACATTTTTAATTAATAGATAACTATGCTGTAACTTTTATGTAGTCAGATATTTATTTTATGTTAAATAAAGAAAAACTTATTAAATATTATGCATGTATTTTTCTATTGTACAAAACAATCCATACATTAAAATCGTACGTTTTGATGATCATTGTATTTTACATTAATGATCTTAAAATTTATTTACTCAGATTTTCTTTTTGAATTGTTCTGTAAAATAAAAATACTCCGTTAACTTAAATTTTCGGTTACAACATGTTTTATCTATAAAAGTAAGGTACCCTGGGGGTAATAACGTCACGTTAAGGTTCTACCAATTTTCACGGCTCAGTTTTAGTTTGTATTTTTCAAACAAATATATGATTTGATACAGCAACTCATTGACTATCTATATAAAAAAAAAATAATTTAACAGATATGTATTCATAAAATGTAATGACGTGATTTCTTGACCAATGCTATTTGGCGTAATTACCCACCAATATGGGTAATAACGCCATGCAAACAAAACTATGAAATACGGTGGAATAATTGCATGTAGATTGCCCAGTTCTAAAAATACAAACTCTACAAACTTAGAAATCGGCGAATTGCATTTTAAGCTATTGAAAATATTCAATTTTTTGTGAAAGTGTAAGAAAAATAAAGGTGTGGTGTGTGTGTGTGGGGGGGGGGGGGCGAATGAGGAAAAAGAATATCAGACCGAGAAACATTGCACAGTTTTAACTGTGTTTATTTGAATCAGTATTTAGGATGTAGCTCGGCCACAGTAGGGAATCAACCGGGGTATTATTGCCAAGGATTGGCGTTATTACCCCGTTATAGTTATTGCACTGTACATTTTAAATTACAAATTATCTCGAGAAGATATCCAAAATCTTCAACAACATTTTGAAAGTCTATGAAATGTACTACAAATTTATGTAATTAACAAAGTATTTCCGGATAACAAAAATAGTCTTCACATCACAAAACGTATCTCGCAAATTTTAGATCAAGCGTTAATTTTAGTTGCTTGTAAAAACAATAAGACCTAAAAATGAAACAAATTAACTTGAAGCTGTTTTTTGTGATTTATATGACTCAAAACACTTCTGCGCAAAGCACATGTGTGTCATTTACCAGATTATTTCATAATTATGTATAATATTAGCACTTGGCGTTATTACACCAGACCACCTTAATATAAAAATGTACCGGGTGTCCCAAAAATGACTGATGGATTTTAAAATTCAATAACTTGCAAACGGTGACAGCTATTTAAAAAAATTTTGCAGGAGGGTTATGTATAATGTAAGGAGTTTTTTACCGTAATTTTTTATTTTAGTTCACATCTCAAACAATAGGTGGCGCTGACGGCGATTGAAGGCCAGGTCGACGCTTCACTCAGCACTCATCACCTGGCCTTCAATCGTCGTCAGCGCCACCTATTGTTTGAGATGTGAACTAAAATAAAAAATTACTGTAAAAAACTCCTTACATTATACATAACCCTCCTGCAAAATTTTTTTAAATAGCTGTCACCGTTTGCAAGTTATTGAACTTTAATATCCATCAGTCATTTTTGGGACACCCGGAATGTTCACTTCAATTTTAAAGCAAATTTATCTTATTTTGATAATAAAATAAAAAAATAAAGAAAAGAAAAGAATGTTTTTTGCTGTTGTTGTTTTTTTAACAATTTGTTATAACAATTTAAAAAAAATGCATAAAGGGTTCGAAAATTAAAATGCTTTTGTATTTTAAAAATCTAGGAGTCATTCATGGTTGACTTATTGTTAATCTATACTAATAAAATCCGTGCGCCTCTGTCTGTCTGTCTGTCTGTCTGCTTGAAGCCGATTACAGTTCGCAACGCGGGCGAGTTGGGAGTCGCGAGAGGTGTCTTTCGATTGGAAAAATTCCGGGGAAGTCATTTCGGGCATTTTCGAGACCGTGGGACCAAAATTAAAAAAGTTATGAATTAAAAACCCCTTGGGAATCGGAACGAAAAGTGTGTCAATTCCCAAACGGAGCTCCGAAGCAGAACACTGCGCCACCTTGCGGTGAAGGTAATGAATTTTTCCCTTTTGGCTAAAAGAAGAAACAGCCGAAAACCTCCTTTTTCTACCGGCGCTAATTGCGTTTTTTTCCGCATCAATTTTTTTGTCTTGCCGTAGAATATTTACCTTAGTTTTGGCTAAAATATTGAACTTAGAAATAAAACAGGACTATCGAAACTTTTTTTTGCGCATTTTTTCTTAAACCATCATGCAGACAGTTTTTAAAGTAGAAAAAAACTGATTACATATTCAGAATCTGCGTAAAAATCTGCTTCTGATGAACTGAAAAATACGAAAAAAAGTCTTATGCGTGCTTAGCGCCCACCGTGCAAAACCAAATATTTATGGGCGCGAAGCGACCATAGCTCCGATCCACAATCTTTTTTTTCAAGTGCACGTGACCCACCGTGCAAAATCACATATTTTTAATGGGACCATGGCTCTTTAATTTACTTTTTTTTGTGCCTGAGGATTCAAACACAAAGACTTGCTTATTAAATGAATTTTTTTGCTTATTATATACTGCTTAATACCGAGGTTCGTTTGGAAAAAGTGGCCCAGCTAGCGGGCGTAGCTCGCTAGTCTATACTAATAAAATCCGTGCGCCTCTGTCTGTCTGTCTGCTTGAAGCCGATTACAGTTCGCAACGCGGGCGACTTAGAAGTCGGGAGAGGTGTCTTTCGATTCGAAAAATTCCGGGAAAGTCATTTCGGGCATTTTTGAGACCGTGGGACCAAAATTAAAAAAGTTATGAATTAAAAACCGGTCGGGAATCGAAACGGAAAACGTCTAATTTCCTAAACGGGGCTCAAACGGAGCTTTGAGGCAGAACACTGCGCCACCTTGCGGTGAACGACCTGAACTTTTCTCCTTTGGCTAAAAGAAGAAGCAGCCGAAAACCTCTTTTTTCTCCCGGGAAAACGACTTTTTCTTTCGTTTCGGTTTTTTGAAAGAGAACTAATTGGTAAAAAAATGTTAAACACGGTTTATTTTCATACTTTTTCTTTTTGGTAGCATACACGAATATTGTGTAATATAAGATTTACGCGATTAATACTATTTTTTGTTAGTACAAACGGAAAACGAGCTGCCAAAATTATTTGTTAGTTATGTTGTTTGTGATATTAATGAAATTACTTATTTTTTTTTTTTAATAGCAGTCCTTTACAGTTTTTAATACCGAAACTTTTTTTGCGCGTTTTTTCTTAAACCATCATACAGACAGTTTTTAAAGTAGATAAAACTGATTACATATTCAGAATCTGCGTAAAAGTCTGCTTCTGATGAACCAAAAAATACGAGAAAATGTCTTATGGGCGTGCAGCGCCAACCGTGCAAAACCAAATATTTTTAACGGGACGATGGCGACCATGGCGCATAGCGCCGGTGGGTGGTACACGTAGGGCCCACTGTGCGAAATCACATATTTTTAACGGGATAATGGGCGCATAACAACCATAGCTCTTTAATTTACTTTTTTTGTGCTTGAGGATTCGAACTCCAAGACTTGCTTATTAAATGAATTTTTTTGCTTATTATATACTGCTTAATATCGAGATTCGTTTGGAAAAATTGGCCCAGCTAGCGGGCGTAGCTCGCTATTTTATATATTAGCTATTGCAAACAACACAGCAAAAATTTAGGTACTGATCAAGACGCAATTTGTTGACTTACGTTGCCATCGAACTGGTTGTAGTTATGCACGATCACCTTTATTGTTTTAATCCGATTACCATATCAATGCTGCGGGCACATAACAGATGTCATATAAAAATGTAAAATACCATATGATGACCAAAGATTATGCATTTTACTGCTGTATTTATTAGTAGACCACTGAGCAAAATTATTTTAATAATATTTCAGAAATCTTAAGTCACCCATTGCTTCTGCGCAAAATCATTTAAGGGAACATAGGAATATTTTGGCTTGAATGATAAATGGTTGTTGCCAAATAGCCAGCTACAGATTCAGCCTATTTTTGCGCTACATAAGAGAAATATATAGAGAGATTATTGAATAATATCTCAGAAATAATTTCCGAACGCGACAGCGCGTGGAAAAAAAAAAAAAAAAAAAAAAAAAAAAAAAAAAAAAAACCCTATCACAATCTAAAAGGAATCACTAATAACTCAAACTGTAATCTATTTGAAAATGAGAAAAAAAAAATCCATAAATACCATGCTTTTGTGTTTAAAAATGAGTCCGATGATTTAAATATATCAAGAAATTTCGCGTTATTGTGCGAGGAAAAATACTTTTTGAGAACCGCCTCAAGCTTTAAAATTTTACAAGAATTATTTTTGCAGAAACGAAATTTACAAGATTAATTAACGATTTTAAAATGAATCTGCGTTCTTGACTGCACGTAATGCAAATACTTCAACGGCCGCTCCCTATTCCATATACCCTAAGTACTTAAATACATATCCCGTCGACAAATCTTCACTCTGTTCACTTTCAGATCATTCTCTTAAAATGTCCCTAATCCTGTAACGAGCGGTGCATTGTAGGAAATTGCTGGGTGTACAGTTTAAACAGTTGGAACGCCCTGTCTCATTTGCCCATCTTGTTCAAAGAAGAATTAGTTAGAGAATTGGGATGAAGGATTCACTTTTTTCTCTCTCTCTCTATTTTTGTCCCAGTCATAAATTTTCGAGTTAATGTGATGAGAAAATAAGACGGATAGAAACACGAAGTTCGATTTCGTTCGAAGTCTTTGAGTTTAATTGTCACGGAAGAATGATTGAGACTGCTTTTTCCTACGAATTACGCACGATGTAGATTAAAAAATACCTTTCAGTGAAATATTGAAATTAGAGAAAAGAGAGAAAATTGTCACCCTGTCATGACGATGGTATCACGTTATATATATGGAGATTCTTCTTATAAAAGTTCTTTCGAACACATAAGTAAATAAACTCGGAGGTAAATTAAATTCTGACACCGTTTTTAAACTTTTAAATGACTTATATTAAACGTTAATATTTACAAAAAAGATATTTACATATTAATATTTACAATTCGAACATTCAAAAGGAAACTTTAATTAAAACATCTTAATCGCGTCATCTTAATCAACATTCTTCTAAAGTCAACACCAACTCTCCCAACATTCCATCCAACGATCTCTTCCGTTCATTTTTTTTTCTTCGGCTTTTCGTCTGAATGGAGTTTTTCCAGAAAATCGTCTGCTTTCTAAAGACCTTTTCTATCAGAGTTGCGATATGAAGAACCTTACAAGACATGATACTTGGCTGTTGGAGAAAGAATCACTCCCACAACGGCCGTCCTGACTAGGCTTTCGTCCTCGAATGCTCGTCCCTTTGGAGGCAGCAGCAGTTGGATCATCTGGAAAGATAAAGAAAAAAAAAACACAGCAGCATCCAAAGTCTTAATTGAAAAAAAGAAGTCATTATTCAAATTGTTTATCAAAGCTTAGATTATTTCTTGAAAAAATTCATATATTTTTTTTCGCGTCTTTTCGTCTTCTCTTTCTTACGTCCTTTCATCTTCTTTTATCTTACGTCTTTTCGTCTTCTTCTTTCATACGTCCTTTCATCTTCTATTACCTTACGTCTTTTCGTCTTTTCTTTCTTACGTCTTTCGTCTTCTTTTATCTTACGTCTTTCCGTCTTCTTTCATACGTCTTTTCATCTTCTTTTACCTTACGTCTTTTCGTCTTTTCGAGAATAAAGTTAAAATTCTATTAGTTGTCAGTCCAGAGGTTTGTCATAGTTGGTATAGTGTCACAATCGGTGAAATTCTTTTTTTTTTTTTTTTTTTTTTTTCAAGCTTCGTCCGTCCACGGCTTCATGTACTCTGCACATGTACTGGTGACCATGGGTCCTTCGTTGAATCCAAGTTTCTTTACATCGTAGGTGTCATTATTTTTTACTTTTATGACTTTGTACGGACCTAAATATTTTGGTTTTAACTTCAAACCTGGACCTTGTTGTGTGCGTTTTATAGCAACCACATCATTAATCTTAAATTTGTTAGCTTTCTTTCGTCTGAGGTTGTAAGTTTTACGGTTCTCTTCTTGGACTTTTAAAATCTGTTTTTTAGCATTTTTTCTCATATCTTCGCGATTATTTGTAAAATCAGATTGTATTTCAGCATTCAGAAGACTAGTAATTTCAATGTTATTTTTTAGTTTCATTTTAGTACCAAACATCAATTCAAAAGGAGTTGTGCTTATACTTCTCTGAAAAGTCGAATTTATCACCTGTTGGACGTTGCTTACATGTGTATACCATTTTTTAGGATTATCGACAGACAATTTAGACAGAACAGATATTATGACAGAATTTAGACGCTCAACTTGGCCGTTAGACCTGGGTAATCCAGTGGTAATCGGGATATGTTTAATATTTTCATTGATGCAATAATCTTCAAAAGCTTTAGAGGTAAATGCAGGACCTTTATCTGATATAATTCGAACTGGATTTCCAAAGATAGATTTTTGGATTTCTAATTTAGAAATTACTTCGGCAGCATCGGTAGATTTTGTGGGATACAACCAAACAAATTTTGTGAATGCGTCAATGACCGAAAGGATATGTTTGTAATTTTTATTAGTGCTTTCTAATGGACCTAAGTGATCAACATGGTACGTATGTAATGGAGTTTCTTCTTTTTCTATTGGGTGAAGTAAGCCTTCTTGTTTACCACATTTTCTATTAACTAAAATACAAGGAACACAATTTGCTATACATTTCTCAATTTTTTGTTTAACTTTAGGGATGTAAAAATCATTTTCTAAACTTTTCTCTGTTCTTGCAACTGCGTAATGACCTTTTTCGTGAGCGGCCTTGATTATATTCATTTGCATGTCTTCCGGTACAACTAATAAATCATTACCATTAACACATTTATAAAGAACATCATTTTTAACTAGATAATCATCATAAGATTTCACCTTTAGGATTTCTTTTATTGTTTTAAATGGTCATCGGTTTCTTGAGCTTGGATAATTTTTAAAGTTAAGCTATCTTGGATTACCATACAAATAGGATACCTACTTAATGCATCGACATGTCTCATACTGCTACCCTGTCTATGTTCAATAACATAATCAAAATCGGATAACATTATTGCCCATCTAGCTATTTTTGTTCTCATTTCTTTTTTATCCATAGTCATTTTAAATGAATTACAATCGGTTACAATTTTAAATGGGATACCTAGCACATATACTCTAAACTTTTTCAGGGCTTCAATTACAGCTAAAACTTCTAATTCGTAACTAGTGTACTTCCGTTCAGCTTCGGTGGTTTTTTTACTTGCGAAATAAACTGGATGAAATTGATTATCTACTGGAGATTGTTGCATTAAAACAGCTCCATAGCCATCAATACTGGCATCACAATGCTGCTTACCATATCAATGCTGCGGGCACATAACAGATGTCATATAAAAATGTAAAATACCATATGATGACCAAAGATTATGCATTTTACTGCTGTATTTATTAGTAGACCACTGAGCAAAATTATTTTAATAATATTTCAGAAATCTTAAGTCACCCATTGCTTCTGCGCAAAATCATTTAAGGGAACATAGGAATATTTTGGCTTGAATGATAAATGGTTGTTGCCAAATAGCCAGCTACAGATTCAGCCTATTTTTGCGCTACATAAGAGAAATATATAGAGAGATTATTGAATAATATCTCAGAAATAATTTCCGAACGCGACAGCGCGTGGAAAAAAAAAAAAAAAAAAAAAAAAAAAAAAAAACCTATCACAATCTAAAAGGAATCACTAATAACTCAAACTGTAATCTATTTGAAAATGAGAAAAAAAAAATCCATAAATACCATGCTTTTGTGTTTAAAAATGAGTCCGATGATTTAAATATATCAAGAAATTTCGCGTTATTGTGCGAGGAAAAATACTTTTTGAGAACCGCCTCAAGCTTTAAAATTTTACAAGAATTATTTTTGCAGAAACGAAATTTACAAGATTAATTAACGATTTTAAAATGAATCTGCGTTCTTGACTGCACGTAATGCAAATACTTCAACGGCCGCTCCCTATTCCATATACCCTAAGTACTTAAATACATATCCCGTCGACAAATCTTCACTCTGTTCACTTTCAGATCATTCTCTTAAAATGTCCCTAATCCTGTAACGAGCGGTGCATTGTAGGAAATTGCTGGGTGTACAGTTTAAACAGTTGGAACGCCCTGTCTCATTTGCCCATCTTGTTCAAAGAAGAATTAGTTAGAGAATTGGGATGAAGGATTCACTTTTTTCTCTCTCTCTCTATTTTTGTCCCAGTCATAAATTTTCGAGTTAATGTGATGAGAAAATAAGACGGATAGAAACACGAAGTTCGATTTCGTTCGAAGTCTTTGAGTTTAATTGTCACGGAAGAATGATTGAGACTGCTTTTTCCTACGAATTACGCACGATGTAGATTAAAAAATACCTTTCAGTGAAATATTGAAATTAGAGAAAAGAGAGAAAATTGTCACCCTGTCATGACGATGGTATCACGTTATATATATGGAGATTCTTCTTATAAAAGTTCTTTCGAACACATAAGTAAATAAACTCGGAGGTAAATTAAATTCTGACACCGTTTTTAAACTTTTAAATGACTTATATTAAACGTTAATATTTACAAAAAAGATATTTACATATTAATATTTACAATTCGAACATTCAAAAGGAAACTTTAATTAAAACATCTTAATCGCGTCATCTTAATCAACATTCTTCTAAAGTCAACACCAACTCTCCCAACATTCCATCCAACGATCTCTTCCGTTCATTTTTTTTTCTTCGGCTTTTCGTCTGAATGGAGTTTTTCCAGAAAATCGTCTGCTTTCTAAAGACCTTTTCTATCAGAGTTGCGATATGAAGAACCTTACAAGACATGATACTTGGCTGTTGGAGAAAGAATCGCTCCCACAACGGCCGTCCTGACTAGGCTTTCGTCCTCGAATGCTCGTCCCTTTGGAGGCAGCAGCAGTTGGATCATCTGGAAAGATAAAGAAAAAAAAACACAGCAGCATCCAAAGTCTTAATTGAAAAAAAGAAGTCATTATTCAAATTGTTTATCAAAGCTTAGATTATTTCTTGAAAAAATTCATATATTTTTTTTCGCGTATTTTCGTCTTCTCTTTCTTACGTCCTTTCATCTTCTTTTATCTTACGTCTTTTCGTCTTCTTCTTTCATACGTCCTTTCATCTTCTATTACCTTACGTCTTTTCGTCTTTTCTTTCTTACGTCTTTCGTCTTCTTTTATCTTACGTCTTTCCGTCTTCTTTCATACGTCTTTTCATCTTCTTTTACCTTACGTCTTTTCGTCTTTTCGAGAATAAAGTTAAAATTCTATTAGTTGTCAGTCCAGAGGTTTGTCATAGTTGGTATAGTGTCACAATCGGTGAAATTCTTTTTTTTTTTTTTTTTTTTTTTTTTTCAAGCTTCGTCCGTCCACGGCTTCATGTACTCTGCACATGTACTGGTGACCATGGGTCCTTCGTTGAATCCAAGTTTCTTTACATCGTAGGTGTCATTATTTTTTACTTTTATGACTTTGTACGGACCTAAATATTTTGGTTTTAACTTCAAACCTGGACCTTGTTGTGTGCGTTTTATAGCAACCACATCATTAATCTTAAATTTGTTAGCTTTCTTTCGTCTGAGGTTGTAAGTTTTACGGTTCTCTTCTTGGACTTTTAAAATCTGTTTTTTAGCATTTTTTCTCATATCTTCGCGATTATTTGTAAAATCAGATTGTATTTCAGCATTCAGAAGACTAGTAATTTCAATGTTATTTTTTAGTTTCATTTTAGTACCAAACATCAATTCAAAAGGAGTTGTGCTTATACTTCTCTGAAAAGTCGAATTTATCACCTGTTGGACGTTGCTTACATGTGTATACCATTTTTTAGGATTATCGACAGACAATTTAGACAGAACAGATATTATGACAGAATTTAGACGCTCAACTTGGCCGTTAGACCTGGGTAATCCAGTGGTAATCGGGATATGTTTAATATTTTCATTGATGCAATAATCTTCAAAAGCTTTAGAGGTAAATGCAGGACCTTTATCTGATATAATTCGAACTGGATTTCCAAAGATAGATTTTTGGATTTCTAATTTAGAAATTACTTCGGCAGCATCGGTAGATTTTGTGGGATACAACCAAACAAATTTTGTGAATGCGTCAATGACCGAAAGGATATGTTTGTAATTTTTATTAGTGCTTTCTAATGGACCTAAGTGATCAACATGGTACGTATGTAATGGAGTTTCTTCTTTTTCTATTGGGTGAAGTAAGCCTTCTTGTTTACCACATTTTCTATTAACTAAAATACAAGGAACACAATTTGCTATACATTTCTCAATTTTTTGTTTAACTTTAGGGATGTAAAAATCATTTTCTAAACTTTTCTCTGTTCTTGCAACTGCGTAATGACCTTTTTCGTGAGCGGCCTTGATTATATTCATTTGCATGTCTTCCGGTACAACAAATAAATCATTACCATTAACACATTTATAAAGAACATCATTTTTAACTAGATAATCATCATAAGATTTCACCTTTAGGATTTCTTTTATTGTTTTAATATGGTCATCGGTTTCTTGAGCTTGGATAATTTTTAAAGTTAAGCTATCTTGGATTACCATACAAATAGGATACCTACTTAATGCATCGACATGTCTCATACTGCTACCCTGTCTATGTTCAATAACATAATCAAAATCGGATAACATTATTGCCCATCTAGCTATTTTTGTTCTCATTTCTTTTTTATCCATAGTCATTTTAAATGCATTACAATCGGTTACAATTTTAAATGGGATACCTAGCACATATACTCTAAACTTTTTCAGGGCTTCAATTACAGCTAAAACTTCTAATTCGTAACTAGTGTACTTCCGTTCAGCTTCGGTGGTTTTTTTACTTGCGAAATAAACTGGATGAAATTGATTATCTACTGGAGATTGTTGCATTAAAACAGCTCCATAGCCATCAATACTGGCATCACAATGGATTTCGGTCGCACTTTTGGGATTGTAAATTAAAAGTACTGGTTCTGACGACAAAATACATTTGAGTTCATTAAAAGCTCTTTGTTCTTCTATATCGAATTTACATTTTGAATCTTTTCTTAGCAGGTCACTTAACGGTTTATCTATAACCGAATAATTTCTTATAAATTTTCGAAAGTATCCTGTCAATCCTAAATAACTTTGAACATCTTTGGTACACTTTGGTTCGGGAAAATTTATTACTGCTTTAGTCTTCAGTGGAGAGGGATACAATTTACCATTTATGATTCTATACCCCAAGAAATCAATTTCACGCTTCAAAAAATTGCATTTTTTAAGATTTAATTCTAATCCATATTCCGATGCAGTTTCGAGTACAAGTTTTAATTTTTCTAGACCTTCAGCTTCGTTTTTAGCAGGTATTATTAAATCATCCATATAAATGACAACAATGTGATCATTTAATAGGTTTCGAAATACATTATAAATATACTTTTGAAAAACACTAGGGCTATTGGTCAACCCGAATGGACATTTCAAAAATTCGTATTGTCCTTCATGAGTAACAAACGAGGTGTATTTCCGCGAGTCTTTTTCAACATCTACATGAAAGAAACCGTTTTTCAAATCTATGGTGGTAAATACTTCGGCAGAATGTAATTGGTCTATTACATCATCAATAACTGGCAAGGGGAAATGCTCACGTACTGTCTTTTTGTTAAGACATCTGTAATCATACTTTCAATATCATTAATAGAAATGCTTGGTTTAATAACATAATCAGGAATTAGAATTTTCTGATTTTCATTACTTTCACAATTAGAACTACCAGAATCATTTCTCATATTATTCTCAAAAACAGTTGAAATAATAAACTCACTTCATAATCAGATGCTCAGCTTCACACATTTAAACAGCATTGTTGTCGCAGTATCCAACAGCTTCATATCATTAAACATATATTCAAAAAAGATTTCCTCATAATAATTTCCAGCAAGGATTCCATCACAATTCTAAATAATAACGGCTTCCAGATTATTTAAAGTATATATATATTTCTTCTCTGTGGGCGTTCGTTTGTCTCGGTTCTGACACCAAAATTTATGGAGATTCTTCTTATAAAAGTTCTTTCGAACACATAAGTAAATAAACTCGGAGGTAAATTAAATTCTGACACCGTTTTTAAACTTTTAAATTTTTTTTTCCATTATCATAAAATGGAAACAAAAGTCGATTAGAAATCGCTTCCATAGTCAGGCCTTCAAATTTTATATATTTCTGTTTAAAAAGGAATTTGTCAAATATGTCAAAACTTTTTGCGCTTATTGATCAGAGCATTTGAGAACAGCCTTAAGAATTTCTGTTTAAGCAAGTGCTTTGAAGTAAACTTTTCCGGCTACCTTTCGGCATTCAACCCTTTTTCCACGGAATTACTTATCAAAAAATTGTTTCATCTCAGTAATTACTTTTTTTTAATACCTGAAGATATACTGAATTTTTTAAATTATAAGAATGTGAAATGTAGACACCTTTTTTATTAAAGCTGATTAAATATATCGGTAGTCAAATTTTTTTGTAAAATATCTTAAAAGTAATCCGATTAACCAAAAATGCTCTTTTGGAAATATCACAAATCTTATAAAAGAAATTCCTTACAATATATTATGATCCTCTCTGAAATGGAAATGTATTTGCTGTTGAAAACGTTTCACACATATATATATATTTCCCCTTAGAAAGAAAAGCTATATCTATGAAAATGATTAAGAGTATTGCCACTATTTAAAAATATTTAGTTCCGACTGTTTTTTTTTTTTTTTTTTTTTTTTTTAGCCTATCCAAATTTGATCAAGCAGATTTTATTGTGTGGAAAGAAAATAAATCTTCATTAATAAACAAAGTAAAAAAAAAAAAAAAAAAAAAAAAAAAAACTTCTTTTCCACGAACGTTTTCTACAATGTCCCACGGACACTTTCCTATTCTGTACTTTTTTTTTTTTTTTTTTTTTACTTGGATATTTATTTTTCGAGCTACAGTTTTGGCAAGTTAAATGATGTTACAGGGTTGCATATTGAAATTTCGCGAGTTTCAGTTTGTATGGTTTCTCTTATAACAGATGGATGGTATAGGTTGAGTGGAAAATGATATTACTTTCATTGAAATTTATTTGTGTGGTTTGTTCTTGATATAATTTTGCTAGTGCTGCGGTTTTTTTACTATATTTAATATCAACTGCATTCTCTCTCTCTCTCTTTTTTTCTATACTCGAATTTCCTATTAATCATAGTGATATGTAATCATTTTTTGATATGTCTGCTGTAATAAATAGCATTCATTAATAGTAATTAATGGTATTTATTCCTCTACACGTCCATTTATGATTCTTTATGCATCGATACTTGTCGGTTTTCTTTGTAATTTAGATACTTCCGATACATTCAAAAAATAATTTTATTTGCATATTCATTAGCAAATATTCTTATTTGCCTACGCACTGTAAAATAAGACAAATCTTTATCAATCTGTAAAATATAATATAACCAGTACAAAAATATACAATAATTTCTCTTCTGACACATTCAAGATTCAAAAATGAGTTCTTTATTAATCGAAACACCACAAATAATATATTTTAGAGATTTAAAAATCAGTTACAAAAACAAAGTTTCTGATACTGCCCTGTGATTTTTTTAAACGTTTCCTAATAATTATTTTAGTATATATTAATCCGTTTTCGCAAACAATAATATCAATTTTTAGGATGATTTTAAGTGTCAGTTAAACATCCAAGAGGCATAAAATAATATTAATTTAATGATAATTTAATATCAATGATGTTAATTTATCATGCTTGTCTGTAACCACGTGTTTGTTCAATATGAAAATGTCCACTTTGGAAATAATTCTAGGATTCCTAACATTCCAGTTTAAGGAAATGAATTATTGAACTATGTAACTACTTGTAATTTTCCAAAAAAACAGTAGCACCAAAAAATTATCAAACAATCAAAATCAATTGCACCTTTGATTTTATTTGTTAGTTGTTAATAATTAGTAAAGACACTATAAATTTCGGAAATCTATTCCTTTCGTAAGTTTCTAAATTTTAAAATGATCTTAGAATCTTGGGTAACTTGAAAGAAGTTATTGTAAATTTTCGTTCATTTTTAGGGTTTCGTTCATCTGAAGAAGCCCTATTCGTCTCTGTCCTTTGTCTGTCTGTCCGTCACAGAGTCCTTATACAAAAACTATATGATTCAGAGAGTTCAAATTTACTGTACTTACAACTGGATGCCTCTTCTAAAACAACAAATCATATAATTTTGAAAAAGACAACAATTTTATTGCTAAAAACTATTATTAAAAATTATTACTAAAAACTATTATTAAAATATTTTTTATAATAAATTTTCCCGGATTAAGAAATATTTTTTTCAGTGCATAAAAAAAATCTAATAACGCTTCTTATCTTCCTTAAAGACAATAATTTTTCGAAATAATGAAGCATTTGATAATAGGCCTTTTTTCAGCATTTTTAGCTCACAGGTTATCAATGCCTAAGAGATAATGTGCCCGCAATTTCTGTATGTACGTAAAGCAATAACTTTTGATATTAATATCCGGTTTGCTTTGGATATATAGGTTCATTCTGATAGGGTACTTTCCGGGGGGGGGGGGGGGGTTAATCCTCACTTTTTGATGCAGATTTATCCGAATTGTTTCAAATTTGGTCTGCTGGTTTATACTGATAAGATGCTTTCATTATTGAATTGAATTTGGAGGTTCGTTGGTTAAGTATAAATAGGGGGAACGAGGATACTAACTCTCCCCCTTTAATTTAAATAAATGGTTTTTTCATGCAGAATTATTCCATTTCCTTTATATTTGGTATACCGATTTATTCTGTTAACGTGTTTAACTGATTAGATTTGGAAGTTCATTGAGTAAGTACAAAAAGTGAAAATAGGGAAGTTAAACCTTTTCCTTACTTTAGCTAAATGTTGTGTTTTGTCGATTTCTTTATTTTTTGCGGAATATTATTCTTTGAAATAAGAGTATAATATAAAATGTGTGTGAGTAGTCTGATAGCTCGGTTTAACTGCATTATTAAAAAAACTTAACGTTATTAAACTTTTTCTTGGAAATGGGGATTTTATGAATTTTTTTGTAAATTTGCTGGGATTTTATGATTGTAACATCAAAAATTGACGTAACAGTAATTAGGTTACATGAATTTTTGCTGGTTACCCTTACATAAAAAGTTCTAGGAATCCCAGTTTCTTAGAAAAAATTTAGTAACTTTACAGGTTTTTTTTTTTTTTTTTTTTTTTTTTTTTTTTTACAGTGTATTGACTGAAGTGTATTTTTTTTATTATTATTATTCTTACTACACATTTCTCAGATACGCGCTTGTTTACAAACATTAACAAAATAATCTTATTTTAATATTCAAGTCACGATGAGTGAAACCCATTAGCACCTCATCAGTCAGATTGATAAAATATTTCCATTGAAGAAATTCATCAATGTCGCTGCTTGAGTTATAGAATTAGTCCGGATGTTACAGCTATTAGAAAGTCATTAAATCAGCTACAAAATAACATTAGGAAAATTTTAATGCTACTTGAAAACGGTACGATAGACTTAAAAATGAATTCCATGATCATTATTTCGACAATGATAAAAATGATGCATATAAATTTTGTGTATAATTAAACAGAGTCGGTACTTTGAAGTGAATTGATAAAAAAGGGAAAACGATTGATTAGTATGTTATTAAACTCCTCTTAGTTTTGAGAACATTTAGGAAGAATTTCAAAAGAATTATCTATACACAAATGAACTAATGTTTCTAAGTTGTTTTTAATGGCTTTAAAGTTGTTTTTAAAAAGTCATTAAGTTGAATTATTAAAATTAGTTTGATTGTTAGAACATTATGTAGAACTTCAAATGAATTCTCTATACACATAAGGAAACTAATCATTAAAATTACTTTTTAAAATTATATTATCTTACAGTGTCAAATTTCTTTGAATTGTCATTAGTGAATTTCATTTAAAGCAACTTTAAATGAATTTTTTACATTTTTCAACTAATGGTTTAAAATCAACTTTAAAATTTTTATGACCTTGCAAAAATAAACTTATTTTTATTTCTGGAACATTTAATGCAAATTCAAAATATTTCACTAAATACATAAATAAAATAATGATTCAAATTATCCTTTGATAAAGTCAAACTTATCTTAAAAATTTTATTACATTGGCTCGTTAAACTTTAATTATTCGAATATTGTTTTGCAAATTCAAAGAAGTTCCTTAAATAATATAAATTATTTAATAACTAAAAATTATCGTTTAAATTATTATTTTTTGAAAATAACCTTTTTTTATTTCGGAAATATTTAGTGTAAGCTGCAGAAAATTTCGCTAAATGCATAAATAAACACCTGATTCAAAACTATCTTTTTAAATTTTGTTAACTGGAATTATTAAATTTCTTTTAATAATTGAAAGCTTTAGTATAACTTCAAAGGTTCAAACTTTAATTCCTTAAATTCATAAATAAACTAATGGTTTCAAATTATCTTTTAAATTTCTATGACCTTTCAGAAATAAACTTATTTTTATTTCTGGAATTTTAATGCAAATTCAAATGATTTCACAAAATACATAAATAAAATAATGATTCAAATAACCATTTGATAAAGTCAAACTTACCTTTAAAGTTGTATTACATTAGAATGTTAAACTTTTTTTTAAATTTTTAAAATATTATCAGCAACTTCAAAAAAGTTCCTTAAATAATATAAACAACTAATTAATGATTAAAAATTATCGTTTAAATTATCATTATTTTTCGAAGTTAACTTTTTTTTTTTCTATTTCGGAAACATTTAATGTAAACTAAAAAAAAAAAAAAAAAAAAAAAAAAAAAAAAAAAAAATCGCTAAATGAATAAATAAACATCTGTTCCTAGCACGAACATTATTTTAAATGAAGTTTCTAGCATGATTAATTTATTTACAGAGACAATCAAAAGTTTATTTATTACATTATGCCTATGGAAAAAAAATTTTCAAATGAATTTTAAAGTGGTTGCACATTGTCAAATATATTAAAATTTATATGCATTTACAAAGTGCACTGAAATATGAATTCTGTAAAATATGCGGCGAAAAAAGTAGCTATTAATCATTTACAGGGCCACACAAAAGAATTCCATTACATAATGGTAAAGAGGGAAAATTGTATGCGACAAATTTTAATTATATTAAACTATTTTGAGAATAATAAAATTGATATACATCGCTGAGGCTTAATATAAGTTATACGATATAGTCACACATTAGTACGAAGTGCATAGAATTTACAGGGACACACAAAATATTTCAAATGGTATATTCTTTTCGAAATGCTGTATGTGTACTCGATAATGGCTGATGGGTGGATGAAACTCATTTTACTTAAGGCATGCGCTTTAAACTTTCTCTAAATCTTTGAATATTATATATGATGTATATAAATGTTATAGTTGATATGAGGACTACACCAAAGAGTTGGTAAAGTTACTAAATATGAGTGTAAATTACTTAAAGGATTTTTTTTAAAATAAATTATGCATTTTTACGCTTAACTGCATTCAATTTTCTAAGAAATTGTTGTAGAATAAAGATAAAATGATGTACGGGCCACGCAAAGAACTGGATAGATGGACGCCTATGAATCATAATTTCTGAGAATGTGGTTTCAATAATTTTAAGAGTGTTTTAGTTTAGAATAAATTGTGGCTAAATACTGGCGTGTAATAATAATACTATATAAGTACAGGACTGAGCAAAAGTATTCATTTATGTTTCCATCTATTAATAGAATTGCTGAAAGAGAAATTTTAACCTGCTAGGCATTTCCTTGGTAAACTAAATTTCTCCATTATATAGTATATATATCAACCAACTCATCAAATACGGAGCTGTTCAAAAGTATCTGAATACATATTTGACTATAGACAGTAACCTTATTTCTCAAAACGACGAAGTTTTTTTTAAGATTTCAGGAAGTGTCGGAAAGTGTTTCATTATATATGTTTAACGCATGATTTTTCTTACTTGTTTTATTATTATTAAAATAAATCATGACTTGGTTATATGTCTTTGAACATGTTATGTTGTACTATATTTATGTATCACTTTTAAATTATTTTAAAATACTGTACATAAGTTAATTATTGTATTAATGTAATATTTACAAAAGGGACAATTGATTGCATAAATAAGGTAAAAAAAATCAAAAAACATTGAATATTTAATAGATAGCATTTACTTTCGAAGTTCATATTCAATACATACATGGGATCAACAATGAGTACATAAACACTTCATTTTTGGATACATAAAAATGAGCACATAACAGTTCATGTTTGAACACGTCCTTATAATCAAAAATGAGTACACGTGTTCATTAATTTTGAGTATGTTAGTTAGGATCGGAGCTATTGTGAGTATGGAACATACTTAAAACGAGTACTTTTGACTCAATTTTAAAAACTCTTTTAATTGTAGCAGAATTGTTGTATTATATTTCATCTAAAGAAGAGATGATTAAATAAACGCAAGTCTTCACAATTTACGGCATAGAGTCTCAGACTTATGCTTTTCTCACATTTGGAAATTTTATAAAAATAAATAATATTAATACATATTTGCATAAAAAATATAATAAAAATAAAAATAAATAAAACATATAATGTATATATATTTGAAAAATTTGTTGACAAATATTTCATCGATTGGTGCCAATATCTCCTTCTCTACTGTTATTTGGAGCAAATTTAGTAGATTGTGTTAACTGATCTCCCTCTTCAATTTAAATATTTGCAATTTTAATGTCATTCATAATATTTACATTTACGATGCATACCTCCTTTTATGAATATCTTTCGTGCTTCTTATTCTTTTTTTATTCGCGGTATTACAAGCTTTCAGTTACTTAATTCTTTTTTTTTTCACTTTTTGAGATTCTTTTCACCTTTACACCAATCAACGATCTTTTCATGATGGATTTGTCACTTTTTCGATTATAAACAATTCGGCTTAGCGAGAAAAAACAACCACTTTCTCCGAAACAATAGCGTTAATAGCCGAAAAGAGATATTATCGAATCGATGCTGTCACACATAGAATAATAATCCAGTAACACAATTTCTCTTCGGTGCCCTTGAGGAGTGGTAACAAATCCTCTGGGGGCAATCAGATTTGTGGGATATTTATTTACTTACCGACTGTAGAGACTTTATCGGGAGAGTCTTTGTGCAAAATAGCGTATCGTTTATTTGTGGCTTTTGATAGTGTTAAGTTTGCCAGATTTGATGGATCGAGTCAATCTTCTGAGGTTGCAAGTACATTGTTGCATCGGGTTAAGGAATTAAGATTGAAATTATTGATATTCCTTAGAATACTGAATATTAAACGTATAATTTGATAGGGCATATAAACTGCTGCAATTTAACGAAAAAACACTTCACCCACAATATTCAGCCTAATAATAATAATAATAATATAGCAAACATTACACTTGTGGGGCCTGCCTAAATCCAGACTATGAAATGATGTATATGTGAATAAATTAAAATTTAATTTTTAATAAATAAATGCAGTTATGCAGTATTTATCATGGACAATGCAGTACACAAGATAATCGTGTTATGCAGTAAGATAAATCTGCCACTAAATAGGTGAAGAATTTCCCCGTAAAATGTATGCTATTCGTACCCTAAATGTGAAAATAAAGCAACATAGGAAAGTTGCAAAAATTGTTATGCCGCATCACCTGAATGAACACTGTAAAATGATGTGGCAAAGGACATTTAATAAATTTTTAAACTTGTGCAATGAGTCATTTACTAAACTTTCAAAGCAGCCATAAAAATATAAATGGTTAGATACCATTAGCATTTAAGCAATTAATAAAAAATATCTATAAATAAATAAAATGTAATTTAACAAATTACAACTACCATTTGGAAAATGATTTTTCAAAGACTAAAATTTAAGACTTGAAAATAAATTATCTGTCTCTTCCTATATATGTATGTATTATTTTTCTCACTTTTTATAAACAATACATGTTTATTTTACAGTTAAAAAAGGGTGAAACATCTCGAAAAGATTATCATTTATACAATCACTTTCCTCCTAAGAAATTTAAGTTAAAATAAATAAATAAATAAAGAGGTGATAGTGTTTCTTCCTTTTTGAATTCATTCAAACAACTTATATAGTTACATCTGCCCTATCTATCTATATAATAAAGGCCAAACGTATCTGTGCGTAACGCATACGTCATTTTGCGAATGGCAACAGTTTTCCATGCAATTTCAGTTTTGCATTTTTCGCTACTGCAAATTTTATACTTCGAAACATTACATATTTCCGATTTTTACACCGTCGTATAGAGAAAAAAATGTACTTTTAAATGCAATTTGTTTGAAAGCTCTATCTCAATTTGTTTTTGAGATATTAATTTTTGTATAGTTTTTAGTCCAATTTTTTAATTGTGGCAACATAATCATTCCATTTTCAATTAAAAAAAAAAAAAAATTAAAATGCGTATACTTTGCAAAAAATATCGTCTGTTATAAAATTCTGTGATTTCGGTTTTATTTCGTTTTTATTCATCAGTTAAATAACTTAAGTTTTGAGTTAAAGTGATTTGAAAATGATCAAATTAAAATACCTTTTTTTCAAACATGGTGAATACGGATATGAGAAATACGTCTTAAAATTTTAAGAAGATGAAAATGATGACGGGTTTTAATTTCACGTGAAATTCTATGATTGTGTCATTCGGAATAAATTTTGTTTTTTTCATTCGCATTTATACCAAATATAAGAGACTCAATTGATAAATAGCTGATCTATATTATGTTTGACTAATTAAGTTTGATTTTAAAGTTTAGTAATTTGGACAACTGAGTTTTATAGTATTTTGTTAATATTAGCTTAAAATAATATTTATTTGAGAGTTAGACTGATCAATATAAGATGCATTTTTTACTGTAAGTAATTTTGTAGATTTATTATAAATCAATGAAGCAGTTCCTTCTTAAACATTTTCTTTCGTCGAATTTCGACGGGTTCCACCTCGTAATTATAAAGGATAAATATATATGTTGCAATGCATACATCCTTCTGCGAATACCCACGCTTTTAAATGAAATCTCAGTTTTATAATTTTCAGTACTGCAAATTTTTTAACTTCTAGACATCGTATATTTTCATTTTTTACACCGTCATATAGGAAAGGAATTGTACTTTTATATGCAATTTGTTTAAAAGCTGTATTATTTTCTTTTTTTCCGGGGGGGGGGGGGATTAAGAATTTTGGCAACAGAAGTATTTTATTTCTGTTGAAAGTAAAGTGAAAATAGTAGATTACTGTATGATTTTGTTGTAAAATAAATAAATAAAAATAAAATATTATTTTGATGTTGATTAAAACATGGCTTGTGTAATAACAGAGTCATACATTACGTACGCCATATATTTAACATTAACATTCCTAGATCATTCCGAAAAAGAATAAAATGTGGACACCACAAAGATTCAGTTATATCTCAGATACATCTATTCTCGACCGAAAACAACACCCATTTTCCAAATGGTTAAAATTTTAAGATTAAAGCAAGAAAAGAACTTACTTTTGAAAAAACACTAGTTCTTGTTATTGAAGAATTTCTTTGAAGTTATTCCATGCAAAATTTGAAAATTATAAATTCATTTAAAAAAATAAACTTTATTGAATAAAACATAATTTTAGATAACCTTGAATCATTAGTTTATTTTATGCATCGAGAAAATGTGCTTAAAATTGCACCTTTTAGCTTAATAGAAAACGTCTAAATTCTTGTCTCAAAATTTAAAATAATGTTACGAATTTTGTAAATAGTTAGGGTTTGTTCTGTAAAATAATGTAAATAATCTTATAAAGCTCCATTTCTTTACTAATATTAGTTTTTGTTACATTGTCTCTGTTATCAAGCAAACTTGTCTATTATTTTCAGTGAATGTCTATGGCAGCTTTGCGAAATATTAGCGATATCGCCAAGTTGGCGTCCCTTTTGGCGACAAACTTGGCGATTGTTGGCGATGGTAACCCTTCCCTCTCAATGGTAACCCCCCTTTTAGATATACTGATACCTTGTTTGTTGTTCCGTGGATTTTTCGAGTTGGTTCTAGAAATTTCCAGCACCTGCTACGAGCCTATATAAGAAGAGAAGCGATGCGAGCTGTGATTATTATTTACCAGTCAGTCATTGAGTGAACAAGGCGTTTGTTAAGCGAGTTTGCTTGAGTCTTATTTACGTTATTTTGAATGTGATTTAGTGTTGAGACGTTGTATAAAGAGACTCTGGAATCTATATCTGCACTTATACGATAGATTTGAACAATTATTTTTGAATATCTAGAAATATTTGTGAGTTTCGAAGACTGTTGTTCTGAAGTTCTGTAAATAAATTATTTTCTACTTTTCTATAAGCAAGAGTTTGAAGTTGTCTAACCGTAAGATCAAAAGAACCCTATATATGCTGCAACAATAAGTTTTAAAATTGTGCTTTCCTGCACCCAAAAATATAAAAACATGGAGGAATGGAAGAAGTAAAACATAAACATTAAACCTATGAGTCAACCACTAAAATCAGGTTTTTAGGTTCGGGTTTTTCCACCAAGATATGACTTGCCAGGCCGATTACGTTTTAATAGACAGATCGAGATTTAACTAATCCTAGATTTTCATCCGTGAACTCGATGAGGTGTTGTCTGTGCTGCCACCTCCTGGTCTACAAGTGTTGCGATTTATTTACTGATTAAATAATTGTGTTAAAAACTAATCTAATAAAATGATAATAAAGCATTTCCCCACAGTCTCACCACCGTCTTGATTGACTCCTGTTCTCAACAAAAATGTGACATTAAAAGAAAATTCAGTATGTCGAAAAGAACGACCTCGAAATTAAAGCAGGTTCATTACAATTATACGTATACACTATATTGCCATTGATTATGGGACACTTGCGATTTTAGACATTTTACTAAATATCTAGGAAAATACATGAGGAATCATCTCGAAACTCTTAGTGTATAAATATAATAGTATACGTCATACATCTCCGGGAAGATTTTTTTATCGAAACGCCATAGGGGACCGTCAACAAATTAAAAAAGAATGAATATCTTTTGAATAACCCTGTCAAAACAAATGTAGCAAAAGCGCTCAAACTCTAGATTATGATTGAATGCCTTATTGTAATACACTGTGTTCATTTTTATGCAAATAGCATGCACACTCGCAGAGTAATTAAGGTTTTTATAAAAATGGTTCCAAATTTTTCCAAGTTTTTCCATTATAATTTTCAGAGTTCTTAATATAAAATAATATTTTTTTCAGACAATATGACAAACAACATTGCACACAGTACCCTGTAATCAGAATTAAAAAATAATAGAAATTGTATGAAAAATGAGCAGGTTTACTATATAATTTTTTACTGCGCATGCGTCAAAGATATCAAAATTTCATTTGCATATTATGTTAGCTAAATGTATAGAGCAACTTTTGTAAAAGTCTCAAAATCATAGCTTGAAAATTCTGAAAGTAATCGTCCATAGAAAAAGGACAAAATCCGTTGTTTCCAAAATGAAGCAAAGAAATGAGGGATTTTATCCAAATGCAGTAGTACATCCCATATTGTGTATTCTATATTGACACTAATCAATGAATATATGGATACAACCCCTCTTGTTTTTGCTTCATTTTGAGAATAACGGATTTTCGACTTATTCAATTGACGATTATTGTCAGAATTTTCAAGTTATGATTTTGTGACTTTCACAAAAGTTGCTCTATACATTTAGCTAACATAATATGCAAATGAAATTTTGATATCTTTGACGCATGCGCAGTAAAAAATTATTTAGTAAACCAACTCATTTTTTATACAATTTTCATTATTTTTTAATTCTGATTACAGGGTACTGTGTGCAATGTTGTTTGTCATATTTTCTGAAAAAAATAATATTTTATATTAAGAACTCTGAAAATTATAAGGAAAAAACTTGGAAAAATTTGGGATCATTTTTATAAAAACCTTAATTACTCTGTGAGTATGCATGCCATTTGCATAAAAATGAACAAGGCTTATAACAATAAGGCATTCAATCACAATCTAGAGTTTGAGCGCTTTTGCTACATTAGTTTTGACAGGGTTATTCAAAAGATATTCATTCTTTTTTAATTTGTTGACGGTGCCCTTTGGAGTTTCGGGAAAAAATCTTCACGGAGATGTATGACTTATACTATTATATTTATACACTAAGAGTTTCGAGATGATTCCTCATGTATTTTTCTAGATATTTAGTAAAATGTCTAAAATCGCAAGTGTCCCATAATCAATGGCAATATAGTGTATGTATAATACTTTAGGAAAAAACACCCTTTTAGACCCAAAAAACTTTTCAAAGTGCATTGTACTATACATTGTAAAAACTTCCTCTTTTTTCCGATAAACTACACATTTATTTACTTATTCATATATTCTATTCAGCTTTTCTACTTTAATCATGAACTTTGAAGCGTAAAAAACATCAAACGTTGAGAGCGAATCTTTTTGGATTCAGAATATAATTTGCCCTACAGGAAATATCAAATGTCAGATTAGGTGTTATCTAATTTCATTTCCAAAAATGAATTTTTAAATAAGCCCTGAAATATATTCTGGATATTCTTGATAAAGCTATTTGTTCCATTTGGAAGGAAGAGCTCTCATAAAGTATTCTTTCTGCGAATTAAAAAAAGAAAAAATAAAAGGCTATAAGTCAACAGACAAGTTGTTATCTGATTGTCTGGGTGGATTTATTTAAGAAAGTTCGAGAGAAAAGACATGAGATGGAGATATCTTTCTAAGAGAAAGCGTATTCTCTGAGGATGACGTTCCGAGATATTTGCGATATCGTGATATTTTATATACCTTATGAATACTACAAGCACGATTGTAAGTTCAAATGGGAATATATTTTTAAAAAATCTCCTGTGTAAATAAGAATGTTATGCTACCTGCTACTTAAGATGAAGTTCTACATCTTTGGCATAAAACTCACGTGATTTTTAAATTTTTTATTTCGGTTACAAAGAAAAGCGATATCACCTAGGACATTTTTTATTAAATTTATTTATGTCTGCCGGATTAAGATCCGTCGAGTTAGGCGACCAGGATGTTAATTGGAATTCAGTATTATGTTCGTGGAATCAACTGAGCACAATGCGAGTCATGTAGCATGAAGCGTTGTCTTGCACGAAGACTCCATTTTCATTTCGGAAGACAGATACCATGCAATGGTGCAAACTTAGATAAGGAATGGATGTTTTATGTGAAGCCTATGGATGCAAATGATCCGCAATGGTGTTCAGATAGTTCGTGGCGTTCATGGTCTGCTCTAAAACAAACATATATTCCAGGGACTGATCACTCATCTGTTCGGATTCATCTGTGAAAAATGATGTTAACTTTTACTTATTTTGGGATCACTGACCCCTAAACCGTGTAAATCCATCGAAAAAATTTCGATTACATTTTTTTTTAATTAAACATAGAAGAAAGTTAAACATAGCCCCCCCCCCTCCCTCAAAAAAATTATAATACTGTTACATTCACTAATAAAAAATACTGCATGGAACTGAAAATATCATAAAGCGAAACTGCTTTAGGGCAACAATCTACACACTTGTGGTTTGCAAAGAATGAAAATTTTTAAACAGTTAATTTTTAAGGCTACAGTGGACTCTCAAAACAAATTTTTTTTTTAATTTTCAATGAATTTTTTAAAAAATTTCTGGAAATAATCATAATATATATATATCTCTTATTTCACAATTTTTTTTAAATATATTCACTAGTTTTTGAGATACAGATTTTTCTTTTTTTAAATTAACAAAAAATGGCAATATTTCAAAATGCTCAATGCGAAATTCTTTATGCCCAATTTTTCTGATTTTTTGTTTAAAATGCTCTCTATGTATGTGTTAACAAATGTTACTAAGCATTTTTAGCATATTACTTGTAAAACATTAAAAAAAATGATTTTAACTCAATTATTTTGTATTTTCCGTTAAAAAATCATTAAAAATTTCATATAACTGAAATTTAAAAATTTTATTTCTAGTAACATTTGTTAACACATACATAAGGAGCACTTTAAACAAAAAATCAGAAAAATTGGGCATAAAGAATTTCGCATGGAACATTTTGAAATCATGAAAACGCAAAAATATTCATTCTGAGAAAAACAGGTTTTAGTAACTACAGTGGTTATAATTGCTTAATATATTTCTTACTGACACAGTTTCAGCTATTAAGGGATATAATATCATTTCTAGCTTATATGTAAGCGTTTTATGTTTTTATGATAAATTCACATAAAATATGTGGCTTAGACAGTAATTCATGCAAAGGACGTGAAGTATCTGAATTTTAAAAAATCTTCTCAAAAGTAACACTTTGTATTTTCTAATGAATTTTTTTTCAAATTTTACTAGAAATATTTATGGTATAAATACCTCTTATCGTACAATTTTTTGTTAAATATACTAAATATTTTTAATATTTTAAATATATTAATATTTTTTAATTTACGCTAAAAAGATTGGTTACAAAAAGCAATTCCTCTAAATACATTGTAAACAAACGCTTAAAGAAACAGTTACAAGTTACAGTTAAAGTATTGTTTTGCGAAATCACAAAATTAATAATTTCACTGCAAAATAATAACATTTTGTATGGTAAAACTAAAAACTAGGCTAAATTTTACGGATGTGAATCGGCAAAAAAGTAAACAAAGGGGCATGGCATAATCAGCTGATTGGACAAAAATGCTTCTAACTCCTGTAAAAATAGTCGAAATTGAAAAATTCTTTTTGTGTTCAATTGCAGGGAGTTCATGTAATGTTATTATGCTAAAAATGAAAATGCGACAATTTGATGATTTTTTGCGATTTTGAACGTCTACTGTAGCTTTAAATATCAAACCTCAAAGTCTGGTGAAGACTTTTCTTTATTTTTTTTTTAAATCATCACATTATCCCGTATGTAAGCAAATGAAAAGTAATCTTGTTATTTTATGTATGAATTATATTTTGAATTATAATTTTGTGATGAAAAATATATTCCTAATTGTCTTATATAAAATTATAGATGTAATTTCAGGCTATTCTCAAGTTCAAACTGACACATTGTATTTCTTTATTTTTATTCGCAAACATATCAAATGGCAGGCGCTCTTATTAAGAAACTATGTAAATTAAACTGTATTTCACCAGTTATAGGTAAAGACCGAAGATTTTTTTCGGGAAAATCTGTCAAATTTGATGTTTTGAACACTATTTTTTGACATGACACCATTTTTAGAAGGGGAATAAAAACCTGCCAAAGTAGAGTAATCGATTTCAACAATTCTTTTCTTCAAAAGTTTTTAAAAAAAATCTAAATTTTAAATCATTTCAATAATTATAGCGGCAAATATCATGCTTTCACCGTTGAGTCCTTAAAGTGGTTCTGATGTTCCCTAATCGGCAAACACGAAACTTTCTGATGCATTTACTGACTCTTTTTTTTCTTAAGCACAAAATTGGCATGCCTGACTATTAAAGCGGTTTTGAAATAAGTTGATCGAAATAATTTTTTTATATATATAAATAATTTTTTTATCAAATTATAAGCGAATTTAATTACGTGACCTTTATCCTTTCTCTGGATGCTTTTTTTTTTTTTTTTTTTTTTTTTTTTTTTTTTTTTTTTTTGTCTCGAAATTTGGTTTAAAACGCCATCTTTGACAGTATTTTCGAAAAGATGTTTTGCGTTTGCCAAAAGTTGGGAAAAATCTTTCGATTATATAGTTTCTGAATAACAAAACCGGGCAGTTTTATGCGTTTCCGGATAAAGATGAATTAAACGTGTTATAAATTTTCCCCTTTGGAATTGTGAGTAGCCTTAAATGTGTAAAAAAAGTTTGAGTTTGCATTGCCTTTTTTCAAAAAAAAAAAAAAAAAAAAAAAAAATCACATTTTAAAAAATTATTTTACAATTATTTTTCCTTCCAAACAAAATCCACCCGAATCATACAGTTTTGTACATTTTTTTTAATTTTATTTCATTTTTATTTATTTATTTATTTATTTATTTAAGTACGAAATGTTTCAAATTTTTAGAACGGCTGACCCTTTTCTTTTATGGTCGCTGAGAAAAAAATCAAGCTTTATATTATCTTCAATAAAAAAGCTAAATATGATAAGCTAATAAGACTGCATTCAATATATATTTTAATACACACCCTCCTCCTTACGGGCCAAAAAAAGAAAAAAAAAGAAAAAACAAACTGAATATTAATAAAACAAGCAAATGATTTTTATCGGAAAGATTTTTTGTATTTGCCAAATAAATAAATAGATAAATAAATAAAAAAAGTCTTTCGATTACATTGCTTCTGAATAATAACAACGACCAATTTTATGCATTTCCATAAAAATATGAATTATATGTGTCATAAATTTGCCCCTTTAGATTTGTAAAAAGTCTTAAATGTGTCATAAATTTGCCACCTTAGATTTGTGAATAGCCTTAAAATGTCTCAGAAAGGTTTAATTTGGTTAAACTTAAAAATATGACCTTAAAAAAAAAAAAAAAAAAAAAAAAAAAAAAAAAAATTAATACTTTTTTACAGTGATTTTGCATTCCAAACAAAATCAACCCAAAACCACACATGTAATCACACATTTTGTAAGAAAAACCAAAGTAGGAAATCTTCCAAATTTACAGAGCGGCTGACCCCCCCCCCTTTTTTTTTTTCTAAGGTCGCCCAGAAAAATTCATAAATTTATATTCACCCCCATCAAAAGGGCTAAATACGATAAGCTAAGAGACTTCATTCAATACACACCTTTTTCTTTACGGGCCAAAAAAAATAAAAAACACATTGAATAACAATCAAGCAAGCAAAGGATTTTTATCGGAGAAGATTTTTTGCATTTGCCAAATAAATAAATAAAAAGCGTCTTTCGATTGCATAGCTTCTGAATAATAACTTCGGCCAATTTCAAACACTTCCGAACAAATAAGAATTATACGTGTCATAAAGTTGTCCCTTTAGGTTTTTGAATAGCCTTAAAATGTGTCAGAAAGTTTGCGTTGATAAACAGAGAAATATGGGCTCTTTTCAAAAAAAAAAAAAAAAAAAAAAACAGAATTTTTTAATATTTTTTTACTATCATTTTTCATTTCAAAGAAAATCAACTCGAATCACACATTTTTGTATGTAAGAAAAACCAGTGTACGAAATCTTCCAAATCTGCAGAGCGGCTGACCCCCTTTTTTTTTTTCTATGGTCCGGTCGCCGAGAAAAAATTCATAGTTTTATATTTAGTCCAACAAAAGAGCTAAATACGATAAGCTAATAGACTTCATTCAATACACATCCTAATACACACCCCTCCCCCTTACGAGGGGGAAAAAATGAAAAAACAAACCGAATAACAATAAAGCCGAGCTAAAAGCCAGATCTAAAGATACAGACACCTTCTTTAACACGAAAACCGGTCGCGGGCGCTAAAAAACGAGGCATGTTCATTATCGGGGTTTTTCTTCAGTGAGAGACCGCAGAGATCTGAGATGAGAATCGGAGATAGAGCAAATATTAAAGAGAACTCTCTCTGAGCAATGAATAGAGTTATCTCTGATTGGAATCAGATCAAAAAACCACGTTGTTTATAAATTTCGCTTCCTGCTAGATCAAAAACGTGCCGAAAGATTTTTTTGTGTGCGTTTGTGTACTGTGGTTTGGTTGGTCTAAGAAGCCTGGGTAAGGGATTAATTTGTCTTCTTTTTTTTTAACGTATTTCTTGTTTTTAACATCGTGTCAAAAATAGAATTTTTAATTCCTGGCTACATTTCAGTGTCGTTGAGATAAATGACTGATAAACGAACCAGCAGATTATGTTTGATAAAATCACAAGATTATCAGGTTACCATCACTTACAGAAGTTAATGATATCTAGAAAATTAATGAGAAGTTAAATAACATATGATGGCGGAACTAACATTTATAATATAAAATATCATTTAAGCGCCGAAGCAGATATTTTAAAAATCGGAGTATTATTTTAAGAGCTACCTAAGATTAAAATTGGTCAGAATAGTTTAGTTTAAAAGTTATATTAGATCAAAAATCATGCATAGCATTGACCTTCTTTCGACAACAAATAGTTGACAAGATTGTGGTGTGCAGCGTGCAATCATTTTTTAAATGTGTCTAATTTTAGGGTGACCCTGCGTCCAGCTCGCTATAATTTACCGTATCCTCCCAAAGGTCAATAGCGGAGGAGATCGACAGATATGGGAAAATATGCGTTTTCGCCTGTTACTTAAAACCACATTTTTTGGCGAGGGGGTGGACAATTTTCGCCAACTTTCGCAACAAAACCGCAGAACAGAGTTTTAAGTACTGATCCGATATAAAAATTTAAACGAAGTTGATAACCTATGAATAATTTTCAATGGATACGATTTTACCATAAGCGAAATATAAGACTCCTCTCAAGTCCAAAAGGGCAACTATCATTACAACACAAGTTTAAATTCATTTTTGTTCGGAAACATATGAAAACAAGCAGATGTTATTCAAAAATATTTTTAACTCTTTATCTACGCATTATGAATTCAAGAAAATTTTACATTCTAAAGCATATTATGCAAATTCTTTAAACTAAATTAAGAGATTTGTATAATCATTTAATAAATATTTGAAGGATTTTAGGATTTAGAAGGATTAATTAAATTGGAATTTACAGGGATTTTGTGCAATTTTTTATAACCCCACTCAAATCTTTATTTCTAATTATTTTCTTAGTATTTTGTAAAATTATAAAATGTACAAATATTATGTTCTTATAATATAAATATCGAAATATTTCCGCATTGAAAAATCCCCATCCACTCCCTACGCGCCAAGAAAGCTGAAAAGATGCAAAGATAAAATAAATCATTATTTAAAAATATTTTTGTTTTGCGTAACCAATAATGCTTTTGGAACAAGATAAAGTAATGTATATGTAACTCATTCTAAATAGTATTACAACTAACTTACGTATTAAAAGAATTTTATAATAACTTATTTTAATCGTACTTATAAGTACCATCGGTAGATAAAGGGTTAATTGACAGAAGTTTTCCATTGTTTTGGCAAACATAAATAATTTTTCAGAAAATACATTCAAAGTTGGCATTTTGAACCAAATTTCTGGACGTAAGGAAAAAAAAACTACCCAGAGAGAGAAGAAAAATTTGTTGCTACACGATCAAAATTGTTAATAAGTCAATAATATATAGGGTAGATGTGCCAGTAATGGGCCACCTTAAGGAATTTCTCTAAAAAATAATTTTTTATTAATAGTTATAATCATTGTATTCCAATTTTTTTCATATTAGATTAATCTTTCACCAATATTTAACTAATCCCACAGTTACATTTCCCAATAGAAATAAAAATTTCATTTTAAATAATAGAAATATGTCTAAACACCCAAATGCCCAGTAATGGGCCACCTATGTTCCAGTAATGGGCCGCCTATGTTCCAGTAATGGGCCACCCTACAAAAAATAACAGATAATTATTTTTAGGTGCGTTCGTAATTATGTAAATAGGTAGCACCTATAATTGTCGTTCAGTCCGTCTGTCTGTCCATCTATCTGTCCGTTTGTCTGACAGTCTGTCTATCTGTCCGTTTGTCTGTCCGTCTGTCTGTCCGCATATAACAACGGAAAACTATCCAACTGAATCGTTTGAAATTTAAAATACATAATTATTGCATAATTTTGTCGAGTCATTTCAAATTTTATGAAAATCGGATGGATAGATCAATTACAGGAACATTCAAAAGGATTCCGTTACATTACGGTCAATAGAGAAAAAAGTTTTAAATGCATTTTAATCGTTTGAAATTTAAAACATATAATTATTGCGTAATTTTGTCGAGTCATTTCAAATGTTATGAAAATCGGATGCATAGATCAATTACAGGGACAATCAAAAGGATTCCGTTACATTACGGTCAATGGGGAAGAAGTTTCAAATGCATTTTAATGATGTTACACTCATTCAAACATAATAGAATTGGCATGAATCTATGAAATATATACTAAAATATGCATTCTGTACAATCTGTGACGCAAAGAATTTTTATTATTAAATTACAGGGCTACACAACAGTATTCCACTATATAATGCTATACGGGGAAACATGGTTTGGTACGTGTTTTAATTATATTCAACTATTTCACATTTTATGAATAAGATATAAGTTGCTGAGGTGTAATAAGAATTACTATTCCTGTATATTTACAGAATTTCAACCAATATACTGTATCCGAAGTATTATTTACTATAAAAGCAAGATCTGGATATTTTTAAAACTTCGTTATCGTACGAACGCCCCTCATTTGCTACGTTCACGTGCAATTTCCAACTTGTTCTTTTTATGTCTGTGTAAGTTGGATCTTCTTCTTCCTCAGAATCCACATTATCCTCTTGTACATACAAAATTCGGCCTTTTTGAAGCAATTGTAAATTGTTTTTTCTTCAATTACCCCCATTGATCCCGTTCTTATATGTATAACTATTCAATTAACACTGTTTTGAGAAGGATGTTGAAAGGTGTGTGAAAGGAGGGGGTTGATGAATTTGTTGGACTTGAGGAACAAGAAAATTCAAGCAGAGTAATATAAAAAAAAACTCAGCACTGAACGACAAATTAGGAATAAGAGATGGAAATTTGATTTTATGTGATTTCGAAGTATTTTTTTACAACTGAATAAAGAAAATAAAGAACATTTTATGAAAATATTTGTTATATGGAGATAGATATTTCGCTATATAGAGACAGTTTTTAATGTAATCATGGGAAAAGGGGAACATTCCTACTAAAAATTCGTTATATAGAGAAATTCGATGTATGGAGTTTCGTTATAGAGAGACTTGACTGTATTTATAAAGAAATTGTCTTTATTAAATTCTAGTAAGTAAAATTTAAGTATTAAATTTGTTTATTTAGTTTTCAGTTAAATCAAAATATTTTATCACTACTGAAATTACACTTTTAGTATTGGTCACTTGGGTGGCCCATTACTGGCAAATCACGAAATAAGCAATCCAGTAATGGACCACCCCTCCTAAAATCTTAAAAATAAATAAAATTTTGTAAATGGCCATTGGTATATTAAATTCAATGTTTTATATTGCTAACCAAACAAAAACATTCAATTTTTACGGAAAAATAAAAAGATATAAAACTAAGTAAGTAAAGTCTGCTCTTAGCATGTTCATTAAGATTTTCAGTGAAAAACAGAAAAACTGTGAAACTTTATTTTCTGCTTCCTAATTGTTTTGACGATAAGTGTAAAAAATTAATCCAGCTTATAAAGCATGCAAGGTAGAGTTCAGAAAAAAATAATAAAAGCTTAACTATTATTTATTATTTTTTTATAAACCAAAAAGTGCGAGGTGGCCCATTACTGGAAGGTGGCCCATTACTGGCACATCTACCCTATAAGTCAATTTATTTAATAAAAAATGGAAGACTCGTTTCGATCAGATATCGCTTCCATAGCCAGCTTTCACAATTTTCTTCCTTTACATTCAAAACTGAGTTAATAAATGTGTCGGAAATTTTGCGCTTATTAAGCAGTATACTTGAAAACCGATTTAAGTATAAATGTGCCTCAAGAGAATAAGCTAATTTGACATTTAAAAAAAAAAAAAAAAAAAAAAAAAAAAAAAGTGGATATAATAGATATTGGCATCGGTCGATTACATTGTGTTTTAGTCCAGGTTTACTCGTTGCAGGACTCTAGTCATGAATATCAACTTTGCGACTTAATGTTTAAAAATAAATTAGACAATATGTCAGAAACTTTCTCGTTTGTTGAGGAGGGAACTTGAGAACAACCCTGAGAGAAAATAAAACAAGCAATTAAAAAAAAAAAAAAAAAAAAAAATTTCCAGAAAATTAAAAATTATCTAAAAAATAAGTATTTGTGGATATACAAAATAATTATTCCCTTTAGTAAATTAAAGTCTAATCTATGAAATATTGCACCAATATGTATCAAAACTTGATTTGGAAAATTCAATGCACGAAGTATACAAACACACATTCTTAGGACCTTTGTATTCAGTATAGCTTACGGAATCGCTTTACATTTATACAATTAATCGTTTTTCATTTTCATTTATATTACATCTTGGATCAATCAGTGGCGCTGCCAGTACCATCATCTGAAAGATGCTTTGAATCATATTTACTCATAAAATGAACAATTTCGTTCATTGAAACATACTTATGCTTTCCATTGCTTTGATTTTCACACATCATACTTTTAAACACAAAGGTTTTCTGTACATCTTATCAGTTTTTAAATTTTCTGGAATGTATTTTAAAGCTGAAATCTCTTTGTTTACTCCACTAATGAATATAAGAAATACCTCAATATTGTTTTGGCTATTTTTTTATTATGCGAATGACACGGATAATCACAGAGGAAAGTTATGGGATGGAGTTGTAATAGGTCATAAACTGAAGAGGGTTAAAAAAAAATCTTTATTAGCATCATATAGTATATACAGGACATGGCAGAGAGCCTATTTCTGGCTGTGCCTCTAGACAGCTATTTTAAATTTAAACCATTTTTATAAGAGTAAATTAAAAAAAATTCTGTACACAAAAATAATGTGGCATATTTTTATTGTTTTTTAAAGTACCAAACACACTTTTTATTTCGTTATACATGAAAATCGCTAAACAGAAAGTTTAAAGTAACATTCAAAAATTTCTCTTTCCCCTCAAAATTTCTGGTATCTCATACCTATTGTTCCAATGAAAAATTAAATCTTGATTGTCAGGTTTGCAGCTTGCAAGAAAATTGAAGCGTAGCGTCGGTCGTATTAAGTCTGCTCTTAAAGTTTTCTTTAACTTAATTGACGATGCTCCTTTTCAGCCCTAATTATCAGATTCCTTATTTTGAAAACTAAAACCGAAACTAGAGGTCAGCTAGGGACAGAATTTCAAGACCAGGCCTGTCCTGACTCAATTTCTATAAAAAATTCAAATTTTCCTCGACATATAATTAAGAATATTTCAATACCCCCTACGAGCTACGTTCGTCAACCCTGTACCGACTCTAAAAATGAGTTAATTTGATCGGATTTGTAAAGTTTGTGGAAAATGTAATTATAATAATAATAAAAAATGCGATTACAAAGTAAACGAGTGTTTTTTATTTATTTATTTATTTTTGAGGAGAGTACAAAGACGAAACAGCTGCTGTTAATTGCTATTTTCTGTTTGATTAAATAATATTGTTAAAGATTTTCAAAATCAGCGAATATAAAATGTATTTAATTAACGCAATCTTCCATCTCTGTATTTTTAAACAATGCTATAAGGAAATTATTTTAAATAAGTGATTTTGAATGCTACGTTTTAAATCTGATGTAATTTTCAGCAAATTTTTCTTTCTTTTCATAATATTCACGCAAAATTATGTTTATCGTTAGAAAGAAAATATTATTTGCGTTGTCTTAGAATTAACAATATAATAGTTAAATTGATTTTTTCAAAATATGAAATGAACCTCTCGTGTGCGTGTAAATACATTTTTTTTTTAATTTTAACTGTTTGACAATATAATTAATTTGAAACTTTAAATTTGACGTAGCTCTCATTTATTTGCGACTTTTAATGAAAATTGCTAAATTCCTTCTTTTACTTAAAAAAAAAAAAAAAAAAAAAAAAAAAAAAAAAAAATCTTTTTTTTAATGTAGTTTTTTATATTTTAATTTTCAGTGTTTTCCACCTTTTAATATGTAATAATTTAATTTTAAAATGAAAGTTTTTTCCTTTTATAATAGCCATGTTTAAATAAATTTTTAATTTGAAAGAAATCTTATTCTTTGCGCTGTTTATGCAGTTAGTAACAAGTTAAAATAATAGCCTTTTCTAAAATATCTAAAAAATGTCTTTCGAAATGCTGAAATTTAAATTTAAAAAAGAAATAAATCCTCAAAAAATGAGTCAAAATAAAGAAATAAATGCAGCTCTAATGTATAAGATGATCTAAAAATGTTTTAGATGTATAAAAACTCGTTTAATAATTTGAACTTTAGCATTAAATATATCTTAAAATAATTATTCGGTTTAAAAAACGTCTGCATCAGCATATTTTTCAATCATTTCTCTATAATACGATCAATTTTCATATTATTGTACATGACAGTTTTCCTAATGTTAACAAAAAAGATCAACAGTTTAGAAAAAAAAATGTTATAAGCGATGACAGCGTTTAGTTACTTTTTTAATATAGAACGATACTGCATTTATATATAAAATATGACAGTATATTTTATATTACCGTGCGTTCGAAAAATAGAACATGCACAATAGCAACATTATTAATCACTTAAATACTTAGACTTTTAAGCATTCAAATTAACACTCATTAAAATAATTAATGTAGTTAATGCACTTTAGAATGAAAGAAAACAAAAGGTTAAAAACATCAAAACTTTTGAAGCTGTATAATAAAAACAGACTTTTGAAAACGTTTCTTTCTAATGTTTCCGGACACTTTAGTAACGGAAAAGAAAAACACCTGTTGTCATGCGTCAAGAATCGCTTATATCTCGACAAATAGTTTATTTATAAAAAAAAGAAAAATAAAAAAAAATAAAATAAAATAAATAAAAAAAATAAACCACTGAAAAATGGAATACTATGAACTACCTGTTATTGAAAACAAAAAGAATTTTTCTATTTTTACTATTTTTACTGGAGTTAGAAGCATTTTTGTTCAATCAGCTGATTGTGCCACGCCCCTTTGTTTACTTTTTCGCCGATTCACATCCGTACAATTTAGCCTAGTTTTTAGTTTTATAAACAAAATGTTATTTTGCACTGAAATTATTAATTTTGTGATTTCGCAAAACAATACTTAACTGTAACTTTTAACTGTTTCTTTAAGCGTTTGTTTATAATGTATTTAGAGGAATTGCTTTTTGTCCCCAATCTTTTTAGCGTAAATTAAAAAATATTAATATATTTAAAATATTAGAAATATTTAGTATATTTAACAAAAATTTGTACAATAAGAGGTATTTATACTATGAATATTTCTAGTAAAATTTGAAAAAAATTCATTAGAAAATACAAAATGTTACTTTTGAGAATATTTTTTTAAAATTCAGATACTTCACGTCCTTTGCATGAATTACTGTCGAAGCCACATATTTTATGTGAATTTACCATAAAAACATAAAACACTTACATATAAGCTAGAAATGATATTATGTCCCTTAATAGCTAAAACTGTGTCAGTAAGAAAATATTAAGCAATTATAACCACTGTATACTTACGAAAACCTGTTTTTCTCAGAATGAATATTTTCGTCGTTTTCATGATTTCAAAATGTTCCATGCGAAATTCTTTATGCCCAATTTTTCTGATTTTTTGTTTAAAATGCTCTTTATGTATGTGTTAACAAATGTTACTAGAAATAATTTTTTAGACGCATGTAAATTTTTTAAATTTCAGTTATATGAAATTTTTAATGATTTTTTAACGGAAAATACAAAAGAATTAAGTTAAAATCATTTTTTTAAATGTTTTAGAAGTAATATGCTAAAAATGCTTAATAACATTTGTTAACACATATATAGAGAGCATTTTAATCAAAAAATCAGAAAAATTGGGCATAAAGAATTTCGCATTGAGCATTTTGAAATATTGCCATTTTTTGTTAATTTAAAAAAGAAAAATCTGTAACTCAAAAACTATTGAATATATATATTTTTTAAATGTGAAATAAGAGACATATATATATATTATGATTATTTCCGGAAATTAAAAAAAAAAATTCATTGAAAATTAAAAAAAATAGTTTTGAGAGTCCACTGTAGCCTTAAAATGTTCGTATTTCATCAGCTTTGTTTACATTTTTATAATGGTTGAACTTTTTATATTTTTTAATTGATGTATGTCAAGCACGCATCGGATTGTGCGGTATATTTATATTTATTTTCCAGAAAGTCACATCCATTTAAAATGGTTCGTATTTCATCAGCTTTGTTTACATTTTTATAACGGCTGTACTTCTTATATTTTTTAATTGATGTATGTCAAACACGCATCGGGTTCTGCAAAATATTTAAATTTATTTTCCAGAAAGCCATATCCATTTAAAATAGTTTGTACTTCATCGGCTTTGTCTAAATTTTTATAACAGTTCCAAACGGCCCGCTTAATTTTTTTGAAGGCCCGTCCCGTTTGTTTTGTCAATCGGGTTGGCCTGACCAGATTCAAAAGGTTTACCTCATGTAGTCGTATCGAGCCGGGAACGGGCCTCGGGTCGAGCAGATCTCTACATGAGCCCATGACAGTAATCTAGGCCATTAACACACACACCCACACACACATACAAACAAAAAAAAGACTATTCTCCCCTTTCTTTGAAAAAATGTTTTTCAGAAGTATTTATTTTTTGCACAAAACTGGATAAATTTGGTGGAAAGATTACCTATTTAATATTACTTCTTTAATATCTGATTGAAATTAACTAAATTTTCATCTTTATTTTAAAGCAAGATTCAATCAAAGTTTAATATTATTTGTAAAGCAGAATCTAACTTTATTAAAGGGTGTGTCCAATTTTTATTTAGGAAATCAGGATTTTTATTTATTTCTTATTAAATTCTTACACTAATAAAGAATATGTCATTATAAGATAAACTCTTATTTGTTTTCCACATTTTAAGTGTTTTTTATCGGAGCACTTTTATTTTTTTTTTTTAAATAATGTAATTAGGCATCAAAATGGTAACAAGCATAATACAAACTATCTCTCTTTAATCTTGCCTCACATGTTATTTAAACTGGTAAAATCCATTATAGCGAGCCCCTTGCAGTATAACGAAATAAATATGCGTTATGTAAATCAGATGTTGACATATTTTTCTCAAAAGCGTAAATAATTTTTAAAAAGTTTTTAAAATTATTTGTCTCATTTTTACGCTCTTATCAATTGCAAATAAACATATGTATTGCAAATTTCAGGAGTTTTAAATTTTCAAAATAAAAAACTAATATTTAATTTTAATAACATGATAATCAATAAATATTTTACTTGCTGCATATATTTGTATATCATGCAATTCCAAGATTTAAACAAAAAAATTTTTAATTAAAAATTGTCTTAAATATTTTTTATAGATTTATTCTGGCTCAGTAAATTTCTCCGTTATTAAAGATAAAATATTTATTAGGAGAAAAAAAGTACAATTTTAACAATAGTCACTTATTTTTTACACGATTTCTCCTTTGATGTTTAACTGAAACATCACTGAAAACCGCGTAATATGGTGCTTATTTTCTTCACTGAAAAAATGCGTAGAAATACGGCCCTTATTTTCTTTATAAATGATAGATTCATTTAGCCAATCGAGCGATAAAAAGCCTAAATCAATCACTCACAGAAGCATTAACCCCAAATCAGTTCCGAGCCGAGAGAAAATTTAGAATGGGGCTTCCATTGTCCGAGGAACCTACCAATTAACACGCGCAGAACGCAGGCATTAGATAGGGGAGAGGAGATTCAGTTATTTTAATGAAGAAGTTTTATTATTTGAACACAGATTTAATTCATTGTTTGAAATATCGGTTTTTTACCTACTGTTGTCAGATTTTAAAAAGCCAAAATAATAATATTTATAAAAATTTTTGAATTAAAAAATATATTTATGGGCGAATTTTTGAAAAAAGAAAGAAATTTAAAATAATTAACCTATAATGTGCGAAAAGAATTAAATGGTAGAAATCATTCCATATTTAAAACGATGTATGTACAACGTTGTATCTAAAAGTATTTTCTTATAGATTCTAAAAGAAAACTTTTATACATTATAAAAATACACAAGACAACGTCTTTTATTTAAATATTTATACTAGTCGATTTTTAAATGCGTAATTGATCCGTTTCAATTAATTAAGCAAACAGGGCGAAATGAATCCAATTGAAACAATAAACATTTCATTCGAGAGAGAAGCCATTTGTCATAGTATTCCGGCGACTCACTCCAAACCGACTGACTACGTTTAGTAGCCTCCTTCATCTTCAAACGTCTTGGCGAAAGTAAAAAAAGCTTTCTAGAAAATTCGATAATCTCATACCCGAGCCCTTCATGCAAACAGAAACCATCCTCTGGTGTCGAGATCAAAGCGGCGGAATCGAATATCTCCCTCAAGTGATAATTTTATCTAAAAGATTATTATTAAGCTTATTTAATAATCGAAAGTAGTTGAAATTCGAATCTATTCCACAGACGAAAATTTTATTTAAAAAGGAAAAATAAATGAATTTATTGATACGTAATAAATATAAAACGTAAAAGAATGATGTTTTGAATAAGTACACTAAGTATGCTTTTTCGGAATCATTCAATAAGACTTTTAAAAAGGGGTTGATAAAAATAGAGAAAAAGTGAGTTTTATTAGGAATTTTAAGAAATAAACTTTATTTAAGAATATTTTAAATTTAGAGCCATTTTTTAGGTTTACGCGTATCGGAATAAATACTTCTAAAGCGAATCAAAATTGTATACCATTTCTATGGAGATTAATAGATTAGATTTAATAAGATGATTTTAATATAATAAGCCAGAATTAATACGGAATATTGTTAAAAGGAAATTATTATAGTATTAGTTTAAATTTAGCTAAAAAATAAAATTTTGTAATATTTGTAAATAAAAGTTAATAAAATTAAACAATATAAAAGTTTGTCTAAATGATGGCATATTTGCAGAATTTTTAGCTATATTTATGATTACCTGACGCTTCAGATTTTTATCTTTGAGTTGCATGACTCCTGTATTTTCGAAATAATGTATCTGTTGATTGAAACATGTATAATTAAGATGCTCTGCGTAAGCTTTAAAATATTGTATCTTTCGCGTATATATTACATTAATTATCTTCCTTTATTATATAACCTAACAATAACAACAAAGGTTTTTTAATGGACTCCGCACTAATGTTTTCTGCTATGAACAATGAACTGAATAGGTATTCAACAGAAGCAACATAGACACTGGAAGTCACATGAAACTCTTAAAATTATTATTATTACAGATCCATTATATTTGACGAGAGCTCCGCTGATAAAAATGCACATTGTGTTCAACATAGCTTCGTAAGAAATGATCACGACGGTCGAGCTCAAAAGAATCTTAATGGAAATTTTCTTGAACATGATGTAAATGAAGCAAAACATGCTTTTTTTCTGGTATTCAAACTAAGAAGTATTTATAACATTTCTAGGGATGTGAGAAAGGAATTAAAACAGCGTTTTCCACATTGCATCCCCTTTAATTTCCAAATAAGACGGGAAAAGAACTAATTAAAATTAATGTCATATCGCGCACTCATATCTGATCGCACTCATATAGGCTGAAAATCTCATAATATTACATAAACATAAAAATTATGTAAAAATGATTAACAGCTCAGAACATTCTAAATGTGGTCCCGAAATACAAAAACTTTGAGAAACGCTAAACTATGACTTTATCCTATCTTTAGAAGAAAAAAGTATTGGATTCGCGAAAATTTTAGAATTCTGATTTTCCACGGATTTACACGTTTTAAGGGTCGGAAATGCCAAAACGCATATTTTTTACAAAATGTCTGTCTGCGAGTCTGTCTATCTCCCTGCCTGTTTGTGACATAAATTTTGTGGGCACTCTATCTCAAGAATTAATGCCCGGAATTTCACTAAATTTTAAATTTAGTTATACCTTCACTGTAAAAAAATTTTCCGTTAAAAAACGGAAATAGTACTGGTAATCTAGACGCCAGTACTACTTCCGTTTTTTAACGGAAAAAAAATTCCGTAAATATCAGATATAGTTCTGTTCTTTCACAAAATATTTTCTTTTTTTTTTTTTTTTTTTTTTTTTTTTTTCCCTTATGTAAAAATTTTTGTTTGAAAAGTTAAAAGAATTTTTCAAGGACTAACTAACATCTTTGTGATTTTCATTCTTTACTTTTTAAAGACATGTTAACATCAGGGACACATTATATACAATTAATTTAAATAACAGTGAAGAAATGTTACATACTTTCCATGGGGTTCGAACCCGGGGCCTCTTGTGTCGTAGCTTGTAGTGTAATATCATTACACCAGGATTATTCAAACGACCCTTTCAAATATCTTTAGTTATTTCGGATGCATTTCATAAAGTAAAGATAAGATTTTGAACGCAGGTTTATTTTTGTAGAGATAATATTTATCTATTGAATGGATAATTCTAAATGTTTTAAAGATTTTCTTTGCATAATTTCGAATATATAGCTTATTAATTTTGGCTTTATATATATAAAAATTAGTCTTTAAAATATTACATGCATGAAAGAATTTATTAAGAGTTTTGTTTCCTTCTTTTTTGGAAAAGTTTTAAAATTCTGTTGTAATATTATTGATATTTATTTATTTATTTTAAAAAATACTAACATACTAAAAGAAAGAAAAAAACCGTGCATTTTAACAAATTATTTTATGACAATCTAAGATAAACTCAATAAAGATAATTACAATGGGTTATAAAATAAATTTCAGTTATTGATTTTTTATAACTTATGTAATCGCCAAAATTATAAGAATTTCGGTAATATATTTCGATATATTTTTAATTTTATGTGCGAACCTCTTAATTTGAATAAATTAAAAAATATATGTATTAAAATTAAAAGAAGAATTTTTTCCACTTTTTTCAAAACATCCAACGCACTATAATATATATATATATATATATATATATATATATATATATATATATATATATATGATAAAAATAAATTAAACATTATTTTAAAATCACAATCAACTTTCCCTTTCAGCTATTTCAAACTTAAAAAGAATTAATAATTTTTTTTTATTATTTTTTTAATTATTATTATTTTCTTAATATTTTAAAAATACGTTAGTTTTTTATTATTAAAACAGAATGAAATAGAGAAATAGTCTAGCAAATTGTTTAAAAAACATCCACTCAGTATAAGGTTTTTATTTTCCTGGTAGATGGCACCACTAAACTCTACTGTTTTCGGAAAATTGACAAAAATAACGGAACACTTCCGTTATTTAACGGGATTGGTGACTCCAAAATGTCAAATACGGAAATTCTTCTGTTTTTTTTTTTTTTTTTTTTTTTTTCGGAAAAATGAAACTATTTTGTAATTTTTACGGAAAAATTTGTGTATATTAACGGATATTTTTTACAGTGTTGATATAAACTAGATCTGATTAGTTTTTGGTGTATATCACCCAACAGATGGCACTGTTAGACTGCCTCTTTCACGATTTCCACAATAGCAATATCTCAAGAACAAATAGATGGATTCTAATAAAACTTTAGATTCCATTAGTCTTTGATATAACATGGTTCTGATTTTGTTTTGGTGCAAATCGCCCACAGGTGTCGCTGCTATGCGGCATTATTCATGATTATCGCAATAGCTCTATCCCAGGAACTATTGCAAGAATTTTTATCAAACTTCAAATTCAGTTAGTCCCTGATAGAAGTTAGTATTCTTTAATTTTTGGAGAATATCGCTCAACAAACGGCACTTCTATCCAGTTTTTTTTTAAGATTTCTGTGATGATTCTATCTCAAATAGTAGTACATGGATTTTAATGATATTTCAGATTCAGTTAGAACGTGAAATAAGTTTATGCAGAGTAAATTTTGGCATAAATTACCTAACCAGTGACACTGATATGTTTAATTTTTCTACGAATTTTAACGTGTTATGATATATAAGAAAGTTTTGGGATTGCCACATCCGACTAGTTTAGCTTTGTTACAACCTATAATTCAAAATGCACACTTTTAAATCTCTTGCAATTTTATAAGAAAATTCGGTTTCAGTTTCATTTTAAACCTAAAATCTGAGTTTCACAAGAGAGAAATGTCGAGTTAGTTTCATTTCCTGGGAAAAATTATTTCTTATTTGCATTTACCTCAATAAGTTTGCCGTGATTAACGTTAAGTCAATCCAATTTATCGGTAAATATAGCCTTACGCCGTTGATTATTTTTCCCTTACCCACATTCTAATGCATTTTTTGAAACATAATAGAGACCAATACAATTCTGTATGCCTAAAAAATCAGATTTTTTTTTCTCCATTCATACTAAAATGAAATCAAGAATCTTTAAAAACAATCTCATTCTTTTGTATAACATATATTTTTCATCTATTTCATGGTAAATTCGCTGTTGCTCTTCTGCCACTTCATACAAATGTTTTTTTTTTTTTTTTTTTTTTTTTTTTTTTTAACCAATGCTTTTTTAAAGTAATTTTTTTTTATTTCTTAACCAATGCTCTTTTAAAGTGACAAATGTTTTTTTTTTTTTTTTAACCAATGTTTTTTTAAAGTATTAGAAATATTAGAAATTAGCAGCATTGTTCATCGCTATGTTTCTCTTGCCATTTCATACAACTGTCTTTTTTTGTACTTTATTTTGCACAATATACTTTAAAAAAGCAGGCTTTTACAAATATTGGAAATTACGAGCATTGTCCATTAATGGAAAGGTGAAAACAAGGATCTTACAAAAGAATCCCATTTGTGTGTATCCCATATTTTTCATCAGTTTCATGGTAAGTTCACTGTTTTGCTCTGTGCCACTTCATACAATTCTTTTTAAAACAAATGCCCCTCCAAAAAAAGTAGGATTTTGAAAATCTTAGAAAGTGAATGTTTAATAAATGAATTGTCACATTGCTAGATAAGTGTAGAACTAACAGAGTGAAAAATATCCAAGCCGGGAATCGAACTTTGAATCCTCAGAATATAGAGCTCCAAGTTCTCTATCATTTAAGCTACGAGGAAGATGACCAGATTAGTATCTCTCTCTCAGTAGTCTCCCTCAGTGCTTCAGTTGAGCCATACTAACCTAAGGATTGGTAGGCAGGCCCTTATTATCGCATGGGCAAATCGGACTTTGCCCATTAGCCTCGGACTTTTAGGGCCCCCCAAATCCATACATTAAATTTTAAAATATTTACTTTATTTTTCCAACTACAGCTCTTTCGTCTGATGAAGTTATTAAATTCATCTTAAAGTAATCTAACAAATTGCTGCAGTTATATAAAAGACTTTTGTTCTGTACTAGGGGGGGGGGGACTTTTATTAATTAATTTATTTAATTTAGAATTGACAGAGCTAAGATTTTTCTCTTATTTATACATAAGATGCGAAAATATGTTTATGCACTTATACACGTATGAGAGACTATCACTTCTATTTGAATAACGTTACAATGATTCGAAAGCCCCCCCTCCCTAATTTATCCTTGCCCAGGGCCCCAATTAGTCATAAACAGGGCCTGTTGGTAGGGTTCAACTGAATCAAAAGATGGAATCGTCTTCATGAGCACACAAACTTGTGACGTAACGTGAGACACAAACAAACCCAGCATCGATGAACACACATGTAACTTAAATAAACTACTAATGATTAATTGATTTTTTCCCGTGAACAATTGTTTCTTTTATGTATTGACCTCACAAATTTTTGCAAATATTTCTCGTCATATACATATCTCATTCTGAGGCGCAAATTTCTGCATTCTCTTCATGAATTTTTTCAAATATTTGTCCTGAATCAGACAAAAAATGATTTGTACATATTTATCACTTCAAAAGTACAAGATTTCCAAAATCTTCAAACGTGCAAGGTTTGTTCTGGGAAATTAAAAGGTCATTTTTTGTTGCATTTATCTGTGAACAGTTATTTTCTTTTCCTTCCCGTTCATCTCATAAAGCTTTCTAAATATTTGTAGTGATTCACATTACATCATAATCTGAAGCACCGATAAATATAGGCTTAGACGTTGATAATTCCTCCCTTACCCACATTCTAACACATTTCCTTATACATAACAGAGACTGATGTAATTCCGTACGCGTGAAGAATCTCCTTTCTCCTTACATTAGAAGCCGCAAATCTGAGTTCTCCTGCCCTCGGGACTGTATCATCAGCAGAATCGTTAGTACGCGACTCCGTTTAAACAGTCAGGCCAACCCTGTAATTATGACACGCCGGGTGTAGTAACAGACGCACTTAAAATCACTGAGATGAACTCTTGCCTTATTATCTTCGAGCCGGGCCGACTTTGTACCGTTAACATACTTATTACCATGCATACCATTAGAAGTGTCACAATGTCATGTATTTTGCCACCTTGAAGTGAGAAGAAAACTGAAAAGTGAGTATTTTTCTTATGTCATTCATACTTATTATGATCTGCAATTCAGACAGAAGTGTGGATTTTCCTCATATGAAACCCTCATACTTAAATGTGTTATTTCTTTATTTTCTGAATATTTTGTTGAATTTGGAAACACAAGCTGGGCGATTTTGAAAACACAGCTTTGTGTCACTGCTATCAGTGATTGTCTTTTAATGGCTTCGGGTGTTTTTTGTGTTTATTCTACCAATTTGAAAAAATATGGTTAGAGGAAATTATGAACTATTGTTGTAGTTAAAAAAAAAATACTTCAGGAAGAACACCTGTCTGTTAGTCTCATAACAAATGAAGAAGATATACGATAAAAATAATTGCGATTTTTCAGGTTATAGGTGGGTGGTAAATGTGTATAATAAATCTAGAAATTCCATGGAATTATAAGTTGAGGAAGCCAGATAGTCTCAAAATGAAGCTTCAATTGTAATCGGTATCGCAGGGGCAAATTTGTACAAATAAATTTGAATAGAAATTTTCTGCATTATTTAAATTCATGCAAAATTTCTATAATAATAGAGGCTAAAATATCTAAACGTTTTGCTAGTAGAAATTTCCCCGGCGATAGTTAAGCCTTGCGATTTCGCCATATTGTGACTGCATGAACAATCCTCTTGTTGATGTTTTTGAATTTGATTACCGCAGGAAGCAAATATCAAATTGAGCAAATGCTCAATGTTTAATAGAAAATCTCGCGTAACGCCTTCTACAGAATTTCTATCATAAATAGAGTACAAAAATCTATTTGTTTTTATTGCTGGAGTGAGCCATAGCATTAATCAGACCCTGATCCGAGCTAAACAAACGACAGCCGCCATCTTCTGACTACACCCTCAGTTATTTCTCGATACCGGAAGACATTATATTGTTTGTATTCTCTTGTTATTTATAGCTTCATTAGAAGTTCTTCAGTGTGAAAGTGAAATCTTTTTAATCCAAATATTGTGTGATCGCATTTTAACATTATTAAAAAGTAGGAAAGGTGCTTTACAAGACAGCAAAAGAAAAAAATATCGTATCAAAAATATGAATGTGAAAGAATGCCAAGTTTGTTAAAGGTTTCACTAATAAAAGAAGTGATTTGATAATTAAAAATCCCAATTTGGAACATTTTTAGAACACTTTTCGCGCATTTTCACCCCTTTTAAATTTGGTATTTTTTAGCAAATGTCATTAGTGATCATTTATATCTTATAAATAATTAACATGCCGAATTTTGTGCTTCTACGCATTTTAGTAAAACAAAAATAACATTTTTAGAATGTTTTTGGCTTCTGAACCTTTTTTTGGTTAGTGGCACAGACATAAAATATAGTCTATGTTTGAACCGGGGCGGATACCATTATTTTGTTATCATTACTTTTGAAATCGGCTCGGTAGTTTCAGAGATTAGCCCCGATACTCGCCAAAAGTGACGCCAACTTGGCACTATTTCTGGTATTTTGTGAAATTCTCATAAACTCTCATTGTAATCCAATAATTTATCTTCTAACCAACCATTAATGGTTAATTAATGGCGATTTCTGATTTTTTTTCCTATTTATAGATCCAATAACTTACCTTCACACCAAATTTCAACTTCCTATGTCGCCTGGAATTAGTCAAAAATTTTGATGAGTGAGTCAGTGATAAAAATAGTGGATTTTAGACGTCAATTTCTCGTGAATGGTAGAGGATTTTTTAAAAAAATTATAGGATTCGGAAATTAGAAGATGGTCTTACACGACACAAAAGATTGCAAGTGTGTAGATCAAATAAAATTTAAGTTATTGAGGGGTCAAAAGTAGCCCGAAATGGTTCGTGTAATATAACCCACGGCCGGTGTGTGGCCTTTTACTTTGTGAACTTGGCTGACACACTACTGTGTGCCTAGATATATATTTGAAGATATTTTTTATGTATGTGAAAAGAAGCGCTAATAAAAATTTATTTATTTAAAATTTAGCATAAACAATATTAAAAGCTTCAAAAAAAAAAAAAAAATCGAAGTAATATTTTACTAATTGCTAATATTTACGTTTTATCTCGTCACTATTTTTTTACAAGAAAAATTTCTCATATAAAATAAAAATAATTTCTTAAAAACACCATAAAATTTTTAATAAATGCACAGTCTTTCGAAAGAACTAACCTTTCTTCATAAGGCATAGAGAACACGCCCGACTGCTTTGAAAACAAAAGCAAGACTCAAAAGTTCTTCTGAAAAACCTTGTGCATTTATTAACACAAGATAGAACCCGTCGAATTTCGACGAAAGAAAATGTTTAAGAAGGAACTATTTTATTGATTTATAATAAACCTACATAATTAGTTAAAATAAAAAGTAATCTTATATTGGTAAGTCTAACTCTTAAACATATGATATTCGACCTAAACTTAACAAAATACTACTTCTATAAATTCAGTTTTAGAAATTATTAAAATTAAACTTTAATCGTACATGTAAGCAGTAAAAAATAATAAAGATCTGCTAACTTTATCATAATATATTATGATAAAGTTAGCAATTAAGGCTCTTATGCTAGCATTTTAAAATGACAAAAAACAACCATGTATTCCACTTTGACTTAAGCATAGAATTTTTTCCTCGTGAAATCGGAATCCAACATCATTTTCACCATATCAAAACTTACATATGTACCTTTTATATCTGTATTGTCCTTTAAAAATAAATAAATAAATAATTTAAAAAATGCTATTTTAACTTGATCATTTTGAAATAATTTTAATTCAAAACTTGAAGTCTCTATGCTATTAGCCGAAACAGATATAAAATCATTGATATTCTTTTAAGTATAAATGAGACCAAAATTCACCGGGTTTTATAAGAGACGACACAGCATGTATTTTAATTTCAAATTTTTTTCACTTTTAATGAGAAAATGGCAACATAAAGCTATAGTAATCTCCTTTTTAGCTCACAAGCTATCTAAGGCTGAGAGCTTATGTGTCCGCCCGTTCTGTATGTACGTGCGTAACGTTCGTACGTAACGCGATAACTCATAATAAAAATGTCCGATTTACATGAAATTTTGGATTTAGGCTTATTATAATAAGACACTTCCCTGGTCAGTTTTCAGAGATCATTCGATAAGTACAAGAAGGGGAACGGGGGGCTATTGCCCCTCCCCTTAATTTATATAAATGGGTTTTTCCTGCAGAATTAGTAGATTTCGTTCAAATCTTAGATGTAGGATCATTGTAATGAGGTGCCTTCGTGATTGGTATTGGGTGTTCATTGGATAAGTTTAAAGAGGGAAATGGGGGGGGTAATCCCCCCCCTCTTAATTTAGGTTTTTACGCAAAATTTATCGATGTGCTTCAAATTTTGTATAAAGGTTTATTCTGAAATGGCGCTTCCCTGGTTTTTATTTTTTTATTTTTTTCGTATTCACTGGATAAGTATGAAGGGAGGATTGGGGAAACTACTCCTCATAATTTATGTAAATGGTTTTTCATACAGAATTAACCAATTTGTTTCAATTTTCGGATACAGGTTCATAGTAATAAGAAACTTCGCTCATTTGTTGTGGTATTTCTTTTGTTAATTATGAAGGGGGGTACGGGTGATTACCTCCCCCTTAAGTTAGGTACGTAGGGCTTTATGCAGAATTATTACATAAATGGATTTTTATGCAGAATTATTCGACTTGTTTCGAATTTTGGATACAGGTTTATTATATGATAAGGCGTATCCCTGAATAATTTTTGGGGATTCAATGATAAGTATAAAGATAGAAAATTGATGGAGAATAATACTTCCATCCGTAATTTTTTTCGAAGGGCATTATTATAAAAGGCTGTAGTATACAATTAATTTGCAATAGCCTGTGAGCTCTATGCCATCAGTTTAACTGGGCATCATTCTTTTTTTATTTCGTCTTTTTTCTCTTTGCTTTTAATAGAAATGGAGTACTTCTGTTGCTACAATTATAAAAATGGAATTAAAAACTACAAATAAATTAATATTTCAAAAATAAATATTGATGCAGTTTTTAAATAAATTGCATCTAAAAGTGCATTTTTTTCCTATACGGCGGTGTAAAAATTATATGCAATCTTTAAAAGTTTAAAAATTTGTAATAGCAAAATTTGCAAAACCAAAATTGCATTTGAGATTTCAAAGTGTTGCTCTTCGCAAAATGACGTATGCGTTCCGCACAGATACGTTTAGTCTTATTTCAAAGTGTTGCCATTCGCAAAATCACGTATGCGTTGCGCACAGATACGTTTGTTCTTATTTCAAAGTGTTGCCATTCGCAAAATCACGTATGCGTTAAGCACAGATACTTTGGTCTTTATAATATAGATTTTTATAGTGTTATTAAAATAATATTTTTTATCCTTCCATTTCACACCAGCTTTTTAATTAATTAATGTGAGCTTATATAGTGTTAAAATTTTCAGCTTTTAAATAAAATAAATTGTTGTGTAAAAAGGATTGGTAGTAGGAGAAAAATGCAAAAATATGCATCTAATGATTATCATTATCATTTTCTTGCACAAAATTTAAACAGAAAACCTTTGAAATATTCTTTACTCAAGTCGTCTTTTATTCTTATGTAAATTTTTCGTATATTTCTAGCAAGGGCAGAGGTGTAAAATTCTAAGCTACAGCGGGCAGTGTCGCACCACTAAATTTTATTATTTTACCCAGCTTTAACTTTATTAGTATTCTTACAAAAAATTTACACGAAATACTAAAAAAAAAAAAAAAAAAAAAAAAAAAAAAAAAAAAAAAAAGAATAAAAATTATTTGTGGGGGACTGCCCGCTGACTCCTAGATTTCTACACCCCCTGTATAGGGTGTTGGTGAGGTAAAGAATATGGCCTTAGTGAGTAAAGAACTTTTAGCAACCTATTCACTATCTCAATACTCAAGCAATTTTTTTCAACATTTATACAATTTATTTGATATAAAAATACCATTCATTTATTTTTTATTATATTATATATACCTTTGAATCAAAATTTAACTGAAAAGTTCAAATAATAATATCAACTAAAATTACCTAATATGTTTATTATTATTACATAATCATCATCATTTTCTTAAATATAAATTTATAAAGTAAATCTTATAGCTTCCCTCCATTTTTTTCCTGGTAAAATGTATTCTGGTTTATTTTACTTTTTCTTTTACTTTAAAGGGTGGAAAGCAACTTTACTGAAATATCATCAGACAACATTAAAAATCCTTTCATCTTTACTTCACAAAGTTTTATTATTAGTACCATAATTAGTAGCATAAGCAGTAGTAATAGCATCATCATCATTTCCTATCATAATAAATTTCAAAAAGTAAATATTTCCTCTTTTTTCTATCGTAAAAGATTTTAGTAATTTTTATTTATCCAAATTGGTGAACCACGCTAATAGTTGATATTATCACTTTCTTTACTTTTCACAGAGTTTTATTTTTATTGCCATTTCCTCTCACATAAATTTAAAAAATCCATCTTAAAAGCTTCTCTCCTTCTTCCCGTTCCCCCTCCCCATCTTCGTAAAGTATCGTCTGCTACTTTTCAATTAGTGTGTAGGGTGACCCTTCATTATATTCCAGCAACCACAATGGCTGTCATAAAGATACAGCATAGAAATTACGGCAATATCCGGTAGCAACTACTTACCAGGTAATCTCTATGTCACATCACTGACTGGATATAAGCTGTTGATTCTTTATTGCGTGCATGCATACACAGTTTATCGATGGAGAGCGTCCTTGCACCTTCTCTCTTTTTTTTTTTTTTTTTTACTGAAAACTGCTGTCAACCTCATTATGGTTGGCTGCGAATATCCACACTCTCCGGCCGATATAGGATCGGGTTCGCTGATCGTTGGAACAAGTCATCCGCAACTTTTTTCTTTCTTCTTTTTTTTTTTTTTTTTTTTTTTTTTACAAAGTCAATTAAAGAAATTTGTTTTGCAAGGGATACAGAAACTAGCATTCACTGAAAAAAAAACTTAGTATTCAAAATTGAGTAAAAATTACTCAAATTTAAATACATCACATACTCAAAATAGCTGCGATTCAAATGTACTCAAATTTGAGAAATGCATGTACTCATTTTTTATTCTACATCTTTGTTCGAATATAAATCATACTGTACTGTCTCTTGGATCTAAAAATTGAAGTAAAATGTACTGACATTCATTTCCCGTTCAAAATAATTAACAAAAAACGTTTAATTTATTATTTATTTTAAAAGATGGAAAAATTATTAGAAAAATGCCAAAATTGCACATTTTGATGATAAACGTATTATTTGTAAACTTTTTAAAATTATTTTTAAATTTTGTGCATAATTTCACATTTACATTAATAAAGATCTGTTATGCAGACACGAATGAAATAAATCATTATTTTGTACAAAATTATAGTTTTTGTTTTGATAGCATTTGATGTTTCAAAATTGAAAAATATGTGGGTTTTTTTTTTTTTTTTTTTTTTTTTTTTGATCCAACCGTACTCATTTCGATTTGAGTACATGGATTTACTCATTTTTGAGTAACTTCATTCTTTTCAGTGTTCAAATAGTTGAAATAATTCATTTTATGTCGTTGAATTTGCATTTCAAAAATATATTTTTCGCGGCTAATATCAAAAAGTTCTTTTAAATGAAGTGATCTCATCCTAGTGATCTTCTGAGATTCAAGATCGAAAACTAAACGGCAAGTTTTATTTTGTCAACTTCTTCATTCACATTTTCTCAAACCACAATACATCATAAATAATAAGGTACCCTGGGGTAATAACGCCACGTTAAGGTTCTACCAATTTTCACGGCTTATTTTTAGATTGTATTTTTCAAACAAATATAGGATCTGATAGAGCAACTCATTGACTATCTATATAAAATAAAATAATTTAACAGATATGTATTCATAAAATGTAATGGCGTTTTTTCTTGACCAATGCTATTTGGCGTTAATACCCACCTATATGGGTAATAACGCCATGCAAAGAAAACTACATAATAAGATGGAATAATGGCATGTAGATTGCTCAATTCTAAAAATACAAACTCTACAGCTCTAGAAATTAACAAATTGCAATCTAAGCTATTGAAAATGTACAATTTTTTGTGACTCTGAAAGAAAAAGAAAGGTGTGGTGGTGGCGGGGGGAGGAGGCAAAAGAATATCAGATTCTAAGCTACGTTTTGCTTAAAAATGACCATTTAAATAGAATTATTAGAAACATTGCACGGATTATTTGAATCAGTATTTATATTCCTATGTATGCATTCTATGCGATAGAAAAGATTGATTTTTTTGTGAAAGTGAAAAAAAAAAGGAGTGAGGGGGAGCTTCAACAGAATATAACACCCTGTGTCCAGGGGCCTCGCTAAGGGGGGGGGATGGGGGGGAGCCTCCCCCCCAAAACATTTGTGAATGTTGTTACACTTGGCAAATTCATAACCTTAGTTGGCAAATTTTCTTTAAAATTTTAATAAAAATTATAATATATTTTCAATTTTTGATAGAATTGGCAAAAATTACCAAACTAATTGGGAATATTATTAAACTTTTAACAAATAAGGGCTATAATTCATTTTCTAATTGTAGTAAGTTGGCAAAATTGTAAAATTAGTTGGCAAATATTGAAATTTGACTTGGCAATTTTAGGTTCTCTCCCCTCCCAATAAAAAGTCTTAGCGATGGCCCTGCCTGTGTCCCTCTTTGCTTAAAAAGTCCCGCTTAAATATGATTATAAGAAACATTGCATGGTTTTAACCATTCATAATGTAATATTTTAATCATGTGAAGTTTTATAATAACTAGAGTTATATGTAATCCTATCAAAAACATGAATGTGAAAGAATGCCAAGTTTGTAAAAGGTTTCGCTAATGAAAGAAGTGAGATCTAACTGCAAACCAAGTTCTTTCGAAGCTCCTTAAATCATAGCTCCTGTCATGCATAATATTCTTCAATTGCTTAAAATGAGTTGGTATGTTACTTGTTATTCAATAGAGCGACTTACAAGTTTTCTGTTATTCAAATTTCTCTATTTAATTGATCAGAACTTAAAGTTGATCACTTAATTAATTTATCGATACCTTAACTTCAATGTAGTTATTCGAACATTTGAATGACTAGATCTTTCCCAATCAGATTCTAGATTAAATTTTACTCAAACATTAAAGTTAGGTACTCAAACATTAAGTACTTACTCAAACATTAAAGTTAGGGGCTGAAAACTTGCCAAGTCGCTCTATTGAATAACAAGTAACATACCAACTCATTTTAAGCAATTGAAGAATATTATGCATGACAGGAGCTATGATTTAAGGAGCTTCGAAAGAACTTGGTTTGCAGTTAGATCTCACTTCTTTCATTAGCGAAACCTTTTACAAACTTGGCATTCTTTCACATTCATGTTTTTGATAGGATATCATTATTTTTTGTCAAATCACTTCTTTTATTAGCGAAATCTTTAACGAACTTGGCATTTTTTCACATTCATGTTTTTGATAGGATATCATTATTTTTTGTCAAATAAGTCGGTATTTGTTTCCTTTTTGAAATAAATTGGCTTAATATTAAATTAGTTTTATTTAATAATAATTAATCTTACAGCTTTTTCCTGCGTTTATTCACTGTTTCTTTGAATCAAATTTAAAACTTTTAACATTAGGATTGCTTATGTTCCATTAAATTCCACTAATAAGGATGTTTCTTTTATGTGATTGGATACTACTTGATTATCTCGACGACCAAAAAAGTTTGTCTCCAACTTGGCGATATATCGCCAAATTGACGACAAAAATTACCCGCCAAAAGTAATACTAACTTGGCGCTATTTCTGGTATTTCGCCAAATTCCCATAGACTCCCATTGTAATCTGGCAATTTATCCAATACTGTTGTTAGAGCAAGGACTGCCACCATCATTTTGACTTTTTTTTTCTTTTTTTTTTTTATCGGTTCGCTAACTTTCCAATATTGCTGATATTGCTATTTAGAACGTTTATAGAACGTTTTTCGCGCATTTTTACCCCTTTTAAATTTTGTATTTGTTAACAAATGTTCTTAGTGATCATTTATATCTTATAAGTAATGAACATGCCAAATTTGATGTTTCTAAGCCCTTAACTTACAGACATCGCATTTTTAGAATTTTTTTGCTCTTTTAATTCTTTTGGATTAGTGGCATTGACATAAGATATAGCCTATATTGGAGCAAGGAATGTCACCATCATTTTAAGATCATTACTTTTAAGATCAGATGGTTGTTTGCTGAGATTGCTTAAAAATCCCAATTTAGAACAGTTTTAGAATGCTTTTCGTGCATTTTCACCCTTTTTGAATTCTTTATTTTTTAGCAAATGCCCTTAGAGATCATTTTTATCTTATAAATAAGTAACATGCCGAATTTTGTGCTTCTATGCTTATTAGTAAAACAAAAATCTCATTTTTAGAATGTTTTTTGCTTCTTCACTCTCTTATGGTTAATGGTATATACATAAAATATAGCATATACTTGAACCGGGGTGAATACCATTTTGGTACTATTAATTTTGGAATCGGTTCATAGTTTCAGAAATTAGCTCCGATACTCGCCAAAAAAGACGCCAACTTGGCACTATTTCTGATATTTCGCGAAATTCCCGTGAACTCTAAAATGCCAAACTTTATAATTCTAGTCCCTTAACATACAGACATCGCATCTTTAGAACGTTTTTGTTCTTTTACCCCCTTTGGGTTAGTGGCATCGACATAAGATATAGCCTATGTTGGAGCAAGGACTATCATCATCATTTTGATATCATTACTTTTAAAATCGGTTTGTTGTTTGCTGAGATTGTTTTAAAATCGCTATTCAGAACGTTTTCAGAATGCTCTTCGCGAATTTCCAAACCTTTTAAATTTGGTATTTTTTAGCAAATGTCATTAGTGATCATTCATATCTTATAAATAATTAACATGACAAATTTTTTGCTTCTAGGCCCTTCACTAAAACAAAAATCCCATTTTTAGAGTGTTTTTTGCTTCTGAACCCTCTTTTGGTTAGTGGCACAGACATAAGATATAGTCTGCATTTGAACCGGGGCGAATACCATCATTTTGGTTCCATTACTTTTGAAATCGGTTCGGTAGTTTCAGAGATTAGTCCCGATACTCGCCAAAAGTGACGCCAACTTGGCACTATTTCTGGTATTTTGTGAAATTCTCATAAACCGCCATTGTAATCCAATAATTTATCTTCTAACAACCATTAATGTTTAATTAATGGTGATTTCTGATTTTTTCCTATTTATAGATCCAATAACCCACCTCCACACCAAATTTCAATTTCCTAAGTCACCTGGAAGTAGTCAAACATTTCTATGAGTGAGTGAGTGAGTCAGTGGGAAAAACAGTGGTTTTCAGACGTCAATTTCTCGTGAACGGTAAAAGATTTTTTAAAAAATTTATAGGATTAGTAAATTAGAAGTTGGTCTTACACGACACAAAAAATTGCAATTGTGTAGGTCAAATAGAATTTAAGTTATTGAGGGGTCAAAAGTGGCCCGAAATGGTTCGGGTAATATAACCCACGGCCGGTGTGTCGACTTTTACTTTTTGAACTTGGCTGACACACTGCCGTGTGTCTAGATAAATATTTTTGTTAAACCTTAACTGCTGTTAGCGTCTCACATACCGCTGAGTTTATCAAGTTTCAGAGTTTAACTTGCAATTTTTAGTTTAACTATAGATACCGGGAAATTTTTGTTTCATTTGGTGTCCTGTTACTATCTCTAGAGACTTTTGAATAGCTGAATTTTATTTATAATAGTCCTGTATATAAGGTTCAATACAAAAATAATATTTTAAAAGTTAATTTAACATTTTATTCATCGTTAGATTAAGCGGTCTGACAGGCCGCTCACAGTAAGTTATGAGCCAGTCTTTGTCACAGCAGTTAAGGGTTAATACTATTATAGTAATCTAGTAAATAGTTTTTAACCCATAACTCCACACTAACGCGGATTCTCCAAACCTACAGTTAAATTGTCGACGTTTTAAAGAACATGCTTTAATAAATTTTTAATAAATTGAATAAAATTTTTGATTAAAAAATGTTATCCCAAAGAGATATCTTATTCAATTTTATACATAATTCATATGGTTATATATCATTATCTCTATATTAGCAACAAAATTAACCTTTAACTGCTGTTAGCAATCTGACTGAACACTGTACCCCCTCCCCCCCTCAAAAAAAATAGCGTTTAACTTGCATTTTCCACATAGGCGTAGCCAGCCTTTTGAAAGGGGCGGTGCCCAAATTTTTTAACCTGAACATGTTGGGTACAAACAATATCTTATGTAATAAAACCTAATAAAACGGAACCCCTTAAAAGCTATCTAGTTTCCGTTTTAGACAGGTTTTTATTTGCTGAAGGTATAATTGTATGGTACTTTTTACTTACACATCATACGTAGTATAGGGTAAGTCTTGCAATCGTTTTGAAAATCGAAAATTTTTTTTGACGGATTTACACGTTTTAGATAGTGAAGATTCCGAAAAACATATTTTTAGAAAAAAAATTTTGCCGTCCGTCTGTCTGTCTGTCTGTCTTTAAACGCTCTATCTCCCGAACAAATTGAGATAGAGACTTGAAATTTTGTATGTAGTTAGTATGTAAGAATGGGACGAAGCCTATTTAATATCAGCAGCCTCGATTATCCGGAGTTATTTTTTTTCAGACTCTCGAAAAATTCGTTCTGATAAAAGGTATATAAAAATTTTCGAATTTTTTTTGTTCTAAGAAATGGATGTAAAAGGCAATAAAATAATACACATTTTGCATATAGAACGGAGTCGATCGGATTATTAGTTGCTGAGATATTTGTAATCCTGTTGTCCACATTCTTCGATTTTTCATGACCCTGTATTTCATTCAAATTTCAATTCAGAGGTATATTTTAATTGGAAATGAGGCGCTTAATTCGACGCAGTTAATTGTTAGTTAATAGAATTATTATTTTTGGAGTTATAAGGATGTTTCTTTTACGCAGTTCGGTACTACTTGAGTAGTTTGGCGTTTTATATAATTTGTCGAAATTGGTAATCAGCAGTTCTTTAATATAGCATTACTATGCATATTAACAATATATAAATTTTGTTTATGAATTGCAATGCATTGTATAAATAGTTTTCACATGTTTTATTTTCATATACATATCCATGATGGGTAAGTATTACGGTGGCCCCCAACCACTAGTTTTAAAACGGAGCCAAACGCAATTTTTCATTGCGCGAAGAAGAATGAGAAGTTGCTCAAAAATAAATCTAATGGATAAGAAAAAGGTATATAAACACAGATAAAACATGGTAGATATAAAACAAAGATATTCGTAAACAGAAATCTGTAAGTATCACAAATTTTCATTTCAAACAGCAATGAAATACTAAAATAAAAAAACACGGCTTTATTTCTCCCGTCATTTTGTTCAAGGTAGGGGAATAAGTACACAATTTAAAGTAGAAAAGCGTTCTTTCAATCTTTCTACACATGAATAAATAAATTTTTCTAATAAAAAAAAAGAAAAAAGAGCCCGTTTCTTCTCTATAACATGTTCTTTTTAAAAATGTCAAAATATGGCCGCAAAAAACGAAACTTAACCAACCAACAGACGATTCCCCATCAGAAATAAGTTCGGGCTCGTTTTCTGGGTCCCGGGTCCGCCCGAGATCGACGGTTTTAAATCCGAGCCCGAAAGATTTTTTGTTACCTGACCTCGAGTCCGATACCAAAAATATACAAAACAAAATTGTATGGTATTTATGGTATTAAAAATTTATTATTATGTTAATTATTTATTTTTGCTTATTATTATTGTATTATAAATTTATTATTATAGTATTAAAAATTTCTTACATAGATAAAATTGTTAAATGAAAATTTAAATACAATCTTATCAAAATCCGTATCAAATAAAAATACAGTTGACTCTTATTCAATTTTCTGTAAAAAATGTACAACTTTAATTATAACCTATTCCTTTCTCATAACAATCTTCCGTGATTGATAGGTGCCTGAAAATCAACGTAAAATTAAAAAAATGATTTTATCTATATTATAAAGGCCAAACGTATCTGTGCGTAACGCATACGTCATTTTGCGAATAGCAACACTTTTCGATGCAATTTCGATTTTGCAATTTTCGCTATTGCAAATTTTCTACTTCTAAACAACGCACATTTTTAATTTTTATACTGTCGTATAGAGAAAAATATGTACTTTTAAATACAATTTGTTTCAAAACTGTATCTTAATTTGTTTTTGAAATATTAATTTTTTTGTAGTTTTTAATACCATTCTTCTAATTGTGGCAACAGAATCACTCCATTTTCTCTTAGAATTGAAAGAAGAAGAAAAAAAAAATAGAAATTTGAATGTACAACACTTTTTTTATGCAATTTCGTTGTCGTAGTTTTCGGTACTGCAAACTTTACTCTTCTGAACATCCTACATTTTAATTTTTTACAACCGTCATAAAGAGAAAAGAAATGCACTTTTAAATGGAATTTGTTTCAAAGCTGTATCTCAATTTATTTTTGAGACATTATTGTTTTTTTAATTTTTAGTACAAATTTTGTAATTGTGCCAACAAAATCTCCCCATCTTCTCTTAAAATTGAAAATAAAAAGAATGATGCCCAGTTAAACTGATGGCATAGAGCTCACAGGCTATGCAGACTAATTGTATATTACAGCCTTATATAATAATGACCTTCGAAAAAAAAAAAATAAGGAAGGAAGTATCCCCCCCCCCAATTTTCTTTCTTTATACTTATCATTGAAGCCTCAAAACTAATCAGCTATACGCCTTATCATATAATAAACCTGTATCCAAAAATTCGAAGCAAACCGAATAATTCTACATAAAACCCATTTATGTAAATTAAGAAACGTTTTCCCTCGTTCCCTCCTTTATAAATAATCATTAAATCTCCAAAACTCTTCAGAAATTCAACTTATCAGAAAAAACCTACATCCAAAATTTAAAGCAAATCGGATAACTTTGCATAAAACTCTATTTAGCTAACTTAACGGGGAGGTAATCGCTCGTACCCTCCTTTATAATTAACAAAAGATTACCACAGCAAATGAACAAAGCTTCTTACAACTATGAACTTGTTTTCAAAAATCGAAACAAATCGTTTAATTCTGTATGAAAAGCCATTTACATAAATTATGAGGGGTATTTCCCCTATCCTCCCTTCATACTTATCCAGTGAATTCTAAAAACAAATCAGGGAAGCGCCATTTCAGAATAAACCTTTATACAAAATTTGAAGCAAATAGACAAAATTTGCGTGAAAAACCTAAATTAAGACCGGGGGGAGGGTAACCCCCATCCCCCCTCTTTAAACTTATCCAATGAACACCCAATACTAATCATGAAGGCACCTCATTGGAATGATCCTACATCTAAGATTTCAACGAAATCTACTAATTTTGCAGGAATAAATTGAGGGAAGGGGCAATAGCCCCCGTTTCCCTTCTTATACTTATCGAATGAACTCTCAAAACTAATCAGGGAAGCGTCTTATCATAATAAGCCTAAATCCAAAATTTCATGTAAATCGGATATTTTTATCGTGAGTTATCGCGTTACGCACGTACATACATACATACAGAACGGGCGGGCACATAAGCTCTCAGGCTTTGATAGCCTGTGAGATAAAAAAAAAAAAAAGTAGAAATTAAAATGCTTATACAGCTCATATTCAAAATATTAGAATAATTGAGAAAAAGTAATAAGAAAAAATTATTTGTCATTTATTTATTTTTTATACTAAGTAAATGCAATTAAATTTCTTATAAATTAAATCTGGAATGTTTAGATAAGATTTTAACATTTATAAAATATAAAATACAGCACAATAAATTAGGTATACAGCTTCCTTAAACACACCAGAATATTAGAATAAAATTTAGATTGGTTCAAAATATTAGAATATTTTATTTTACGCAACAACATTACCTTATGAATATGAAGTAAATGGTAATTAATATTTTGTAGCATCCCCTTTAGCTTTCATAACAGCGTACAATCGATCTTGCATACTATATACAAGGTGTTTACAAACATTTCTATCAATATTAGCCCATATAGACTTTATACGTGCCACTAACTCAGTTTTACTTGAAGGAGGATTTTCTTGAAGTTTTTTCTTCATTATACACCATAAGTTTTCGATGGGATTAAGATCTGGTGAATTTGGTGGCAAAGGAAGTACCTTAATGTTGCGTTGGCGGAACCAATTCTTAGTTGACACTGAGGTATGCGGGGACGCTAAATCTTGTTGAAAGATGAAATCATCTTCAAATAAATCTTCTGATGATGGAATCATGTAATATTCTAAAATTTCTTGATATATCAGAGAGTTAACCTTTTCGTAGACGATGCATAACTTTCCAGGTCCTTCTGCACTCATACAACCCCAAACCATGACACTAGCAGCAAATTTTACGGAACGTTTAAGGCATTCTTTATCAAATGCTTCTTGCTTCATTCTCCAAACTCGAATAACTTGATTACCATATGAAACACAAAACATACTTTCATCACTAAATAATATATTTTTCCAATCTTCATTGCTCCATAAACGTCTTGATTTACACCAATTCAATCTTATACGCTTTTGTCTTGCAGTCATGAGAGGTTTTGTTTTCGGTACACGAGATTCAAATTTAAATTTATGGAGACGTCTTAATGTTGTCGATGTAGAAACTTCAACTCCTTCTTCTTTCCATTTTCGGTGCAAGAATCGTACACTTTTAAAACGGTTTTTCTTAACTATACGCTTCAGTTTCCTGTTATTTCTAGCAGATGTTTTTGGTTTTCGGCCACCATTTCGGCGATTATTTTGAAATTTTCCAATTTTTGAATATTGTGTTAGTATTTTACTAACGCTCGATTGCGAACAATGTAAATAATTCGCTATAAAACATTGATTTTTACCGTGCCGATACAAATCAACCATATGAAGTTTAGTAGATTCAGGAATATCACTCACACGGCCCATTTTAAGACGAAAAAGAAACAAACTGCAAAAAAGAATACTGATTTTAAATAAAATAGTCTGAATTTAATCAATGATGCCACCAGTTAAGAATTGGTAATAATTAAAGGAAAATTAATGTGAAATATTCTAATATTTTGAACCACTTGAATAAATATTCTAATATTTTGACTTTTCAAAATAATTTTTTTTGCAATTAATCTTTACAAAAATGATATTAAATTTAAGATAACAAGTAAGTTTAATCAACAATAAGTTCTTAATAAAAATATCGTTTGCATATTTTCATTAAAAGACATTAAATTACCAAACGATATTTTCAATTTCTAAAAAAAAGGTAATTATTCTAATATTTTGAATATGAGCTGTAGTATTTCAAAAAAATCGTCTGTTATAAAACCCGGTAAATTTCTGTTTTATTTAGTTTAATAATTCGGATAATTGAATTTTATTAGTATTTTGTTTAATTTTAGCTTAAAATAATGGTTGTTTGAGAGTTAGACTGACAATATAAGATTTATTTTTTACTGTGACTAATTTTGTAGATTTGTTATAAATCAACGAAACACTTCTTTTTTAAATTTTCTTTTTCGTCGAATCTCGACTTGTTCCCCCTCGTTATCTTAAAGGTCCAATGCTTTTATAGGAAAAGAGGAAACACTGAACAATTGCTTTATATCAGAATAACATAATAGGCATAGTCCATGTCAATTCAGGCAGCCAAAGAAAAAATCTTACCTTCATAGTCTCAGAAGTTCTTTGATTGAACATATGTTAAAATTCAGGAAAAAATAAAATTCTCGTAATTTTTGGTTTTCCTCAAAAAAATTTCTGGACCGAGATACAGGGTGCCAAAGATGGCATTCCGAGCACCTTTTCCCGTTTGCGATTTTCGAAAAAAAGTTTAAAGTGCTCTATCTCTGAAACGATGCAAGATATTTCGTTGCAGTTTATTTTATTTTAAAGATAATATTTTTCTGTTTAAACAGATATACTCCATTTTGAAATATGTATTTAATTATTTTTACAGCAGTCTTCTAAAAAAAATTATTTTTAATCAAAAATATTTTTTTTCTCAAAAATGCCAATCTCAAAAATTTTGATTTTTTTACTGTTAATCAATACCATTGAGTACTACCTTCACTGTAAAGGAGAACTTCCACTTTTGAGTTTAACAAGTTTTAGAAGCATTTCAAAAATTTAGAGAATTTTACAGGAACTGCATGTCAAAAGTTCCAGTAAAAGTCTCTCAATTTTTGTTTATTTGTATCATATGTAGCCTATTACATATCTTAAACAAGTTAGAAATCACACGTCAAATATGGTAAATGAGGTGCATTCATACTATGACTAGTTTTATAAATATTTAGATCTTGGTGCAATAAGTATTACACTCTTGTGAAAACTGGCATGAATACAAAATTAATTATGTTCCTATATATTAAATTCAGTAATACGGAAGTAATATGAATTCATCTAAAAAAGAACGTAATCACCAGGGCAACCTAGAATCATTACCTATTATGGGATATTTAATTATGTATGATAAAATTTAATAGAATGAACAATCATCTATGAATATCATAGTGATGGGTATATTCATCTATTAATATCATAGTACCTATATTCGCAAACTTTGAACAGCAAGCAAGAAGAAATTTCATTTGTCCAACTAAGATCTCTGAAACAATTGCAAAATATTCAGATTCACAATTTATAAAAAGGAATTTTTGTAGCCTGTGTATATTACTGTGAGTGGTGGATTGCAAAGGTAAATGATATCGGTTGTTTATGAAATTGTCGTTAACTTTATGCTCCCACATGGATTGGCTGTTGGATATAGATTTCCACCTGCAAGACAGCAACACCACCACCAGTGTTCACTTGCTATTCACAATGTTTTAAGGATTATGGAAGCCCCAGTCCCTATTAGTTAAACAGGAAGGCACCACTAAATATCAAAGGAAGATACAGATACTGTTCAATAAATTATAAAGTCTATGAATTTCTAATTTCAGTTCTAAGCAGAATACACTGGAAGTGATATGTTTTGAAACTTATACATATATTTTGTAAACTTTAATGTATGTTTTTTTCTTTTGTAAGCTATTTTTAAAGCTGTCAGTTTCTTATACTTATTAAGAAATAAAATCCTATGTCAAATAAGACTAAGATTTTGATTTCCTGAGACCAGCGTGTGATTGTCATACAGGAACTGGTAAAATATATGGCAAAATTTTACATGTGTTTCGATAACTCGTCAAAATCAAAAGTGGAAGTTTTCCAAAATAAGGAAGGCAGTAAGTAATCAATAGTATTAATCAACAGCAAAAAATAAAATAAAATAAAATAAAATAAGATAAAATAAATAAATAAATTTAGGATTGGCATTTTTGATGTCTTTTAATTAAAAAATTATCAAAAGGCTGCATCAGAAAATATGAATACATTCTTTCAAAATTGAATATATCATTTCAAACAAAAAAATGCTACCTTAAAAAAAAAAAAAAAAAAAAAAAAAAAAAAAAAAAAAGGAGCAACAAATGTTGTGAAATGCTATGAAAGTCAAATTAAAACTTTGAAAAAAAGACACTCATAAATATTTTATTCATCCTGTTAAATCCTATCACGCATAATTAATTCAAACATATCCCGTGATAGGTAATGATTCTAGGTTGCCCTGGGGATTACATTCTTTTTAAGATGGATTCATATTACTTCCGTATTACTGAATTTAATATATAGAAACATAATAAATTTTGTATTGATGCCAGTTTTCACAAGAGTAATACTTATTGCACCAAGATCTAAATATTTATAAAACTAGTCATAGTATGAATGCACCTCATTTACCATATTTGACGTGCGATTTCTAACTTGTTTAGGATATGTAATAGGCTACATATGATACAAATAAACAAAAATTGAGAGACTTTTACTGGAACTTTTGACATGCAGATCATGTAAAATTCTCTAAATTCTTGAAATGCTTCTAAAACTTGTTAAACTCAAAAGTGGAAGTTCTCCTTTACAGTGAAGGTAGTACTCAATGGTATTGACTAACAGTAAAAAAATCAAAATTTTTGAGATTGGCATTTTTGAGAAAAAAATTATTTTTGATTAAAAAAAATTTTTTTTAGAAGGCTGCTGTAAAAATAATTAAATACATATTTCAAAATGGAGTATATCTTTTTAAACAGAACAATATTATCTTTAAAATAAAATAAACTGCAACGAAATATCTTGCATCGTTTCAGAGATAGAGCACTTTAAACTTTTTTTCGAAAATCGCAAACAGGAAAAGGTGCTCGGGATGCCATCTTTGGCACCCTGTATCTCGGTCCAGAAATTTTTTTGGGGAAAACCAAAAATTACGGGAAATTTATTTTTTCCTGAATTTTAACATATGTTCAATCAAAGAACTTCTGAGACTATGAAGGTAACCCCCCTGCCTGAATCGACATGGATTCGGCCAATAAATATTTTTATTTACGCAGGAAAATTGACTTCGAAAATGTATATCGTCCTCATCATGAACAGACTTCATGTTGACAAATAGATTGAACAACCACTAATTTTCATATGAAAAACGACTATGACTCGAGCACAATAGAAGATTAAACAATTTGCAAACCTCCAGCTAATTTTCGTCTATTAATAACAGATTCAGATTCAGATTCAAGAAGAATGTACTATCTTCACGTTATGTAACTAAATAATAAATAAATAAACGATCCTATTAAAAAATATATGCTAACGAAAAGCCAACAAAAAGCAAATTCATATCTGTGTTTATTTTGATTGGCGCCATTCAGTAGGTCGTCATCGGAAATTATGTAGACATAAATCTGTAATTATCACAAATTTTCATTTGAAATAGCAAGGAAATGCTAAAATAAATAAACACTACTTCAGTTCCCCGTCATTTTGATCTAAATGACTCATTTGAAAAGGAATAAGTACGCAATTTTAAATGGAAAAAAAATTTCAATCTTTTTAGCGCATGAATAAATATAATTTTTCGGTTTCAGAAAAAATGAGCCCGAGCCCGAAGATTAGAATAAAAATTGAGCCCGAGACAGTATCAGGCCCGGGCTGAGCCCATTTTATCTCTATTCCTCATATTAATTTGAATTTTGCGTATCATTATTTCTGATTTTCAAAGGAAGCAGATTTGTGAGACCCCTCCGTTCCCCAGACTAATCACATGGTGGAATTATCATTTCACATCTGTATTTCCTTTTTTGTTGTTGTTGTTGTTGTTGTTGTTGTTGTTGTTTCTATCTAGATTTTAGATTACAAAAGCAAAGATATAAATAGTTTCTATCCTTGTCGAGAATTTGCACTAATTTCTTAAAGAATTGCAAAAACATGCATGAGAAAGAACGGCGTTAAAAAAAACTTCCATAAAGAAAAGACATTAAATTGAGTCAAAACAACTTTTTGACTTACTGTGATTAATACAGATTCTAGTAAATGTTCTAATTTTTAAAAAGATAAACAAAATAAAAATAAAATAAAAAGAATGTGAGTCTTTTCTTTTATTACATTTCAAAATATAGACTGTTAGTTTTGAGTAACTAATTGAACTAACTTAGCTTTCAATTTTCTTCTTTTTTCTTTTATAAATTTCGATTTTTTAAAATAATCAAGCTTGGGTCTGCGCAAGCGGGGCTGGCTACGCCCATGTTCCAGTTTAACTATAGTTACAACTGAAATTCTCTTTCGTTTAAAGTTCTCGCAATATTATTAGAAATATTTGAATAGATTAAATTTAATTAGAATTAATTCTGTATAAAAAGTTTAGCGCAGGAACAGTATTCTATGATTTTTAATCATGGATCGCCTTTTAACCTTTAACTAATGTTACCGGTTTCGTAGACCACTATTTTTCTTTTAATTTTTTAGTTTAACTTGTAATTTTCAGTTTAACTGCAAACACTACCGAAATTTTGTTTCATTTGGAATTTTAGTACTATCACCAGAGACTAAATAGGTGAATATTAAGTATAATACTCTTGTATAAAATGTTTAGTACAAAAACACAATCCTATGAGTTATTCCCGCCTTTTATTCATCTTTCAATTTTGCGGTCTCACAAACCGCATCACATTCATACGTTACAATTTCTGTCACATCAGTTAAAAGTTAAATTTGTAAAATTTTGAAAAACCGAACGCTGAGAAAGCGGACAGTTAAAATTTTGAACTCAATTGAACAATCCAGTGAAAATTTAATAGAAAGCTGATTTTGAAGATGTTCGAATTTGGATCTTGAAAACATTTTGAAATAGTTTTATTTACAAGAGTTAAAAGTTATTTTTTACATTAGTAAATAATAATAGTAATAATATTATAAAAAATAAAATAGAGAGATTATTTTTAAGTATTGGGCACCCCCCCCCCCTTAATCTTACCATTTCAACAATGATGATAATGCTGTCCCATATTAATATATAAACCCCCTGGATATAGTTCGGCCACTGTTGGGAATCAGTCAATCCCTGGCGTTATTACCCCGGGATACTTATTGCGCAGTAAATCCTAAACTACAAATTATCTCGAGAAGATATCCAAAATATTCTACAACAATTTGAAAGTACATGAAATACACTAAAAATTTATGTAATAAACAAAGTATTTCCGGATAAAAAATATAGTCTTCAGTTAAAAAACCTTATATCGCAAATTTTAGATCAAGCGTTAATTTTAGTTGCTTGTAACAACAATAAGATCTAAAAATGAAACAAATTAACTTGAAGCTGTTTTTTGCGATTTATATGACTCAAAACCCTTCTGCGCAGAGCACATGGGTGTCATTTACCTGAATCTTTCATAATTATGCAAAATATAAGTACTTAGCGTTATTACCCCGTCTGGCGTTATTACCCCAGGGTACCTTATAACCGGTCAACTGTGATTTTCACGCGCATACAGAAGGTTCCGTAAAATAAATATACTGTCTTAAAACATCAGTCAAAAAAAAAAAAAAAAAAAAAAAAAAAAAACTCAAGTTGTGCCGAAAACTACTCATCTCATGATTTGAAAGTCAGCTTCTTGTAAAGAATTGAAACTCGACTCGAATTTCTTTTAAGCATTTTAAATCAAGATGAGTAGTTTAAATAAACAGTTTAAATCAGGATGAGTAGTTTAAATAAACAGTTTAAATCAAGATGGGTAAAGTGCATAAAAAACAACTCATTTACGATCCAATAAATTACATCTCTATCCTCAGAAACCAAATCAACTCTTTCAATTTAAGAACGTATAAATTAGTAACTGGACGTTGAATTATACAAATATACCATTAAATGTTGTTTTAAAAGGCGATGGTCATACCCCCCCCCCTCCATGCTTTTATGTATGTCGAAATCACTCATGTCTTCAAGGATTAATAACTCGGCTAATTACCAACAATGCTTTGCAAAAATCAATCTCAAACAGTCTTCTTTTTTTTTTTTTTTTTTTTTTTTTTTTGCTTCGGCTACGATAGGTACCTCTAGTCCCTTTTGCTGAACGCCGCAAATCAAAGTTTGTGTGTAACGGGAAAATGTGATTTTCTCAAAAACTATGTGACCTTAATGAAATTGCAATAGATTTCCTGCATAGTTTAAATTAACTTGTATCATCCCTAATTTTTTCAAAATTTACTTTTCAATAAATAGGGGAGGGGGCATACTTTTTGCATTACATTTTCGACGATATCACTTAAAGTAAAATCTCAAATGAAAAGAAATTTTATATTTGAGTTCGACTTTATGAAAGCTTTCACACGATACTACACGTTATATATCATAAATAAGTATATAAATAACTTAATTAGTCTCTCTACATTTTTTCCTAAATATATTTTGTGAATGTTTAATAATTTATTAATATGTAGACAATGCCCTTTATTACTTTAGTCAATTTGAACTTTCTACTTTCTTTAGATGGTGAATAACATATGGCTGTGACAGGCGTACAGACAGACACAAGGGTGATCTTATAATGGTTTTTACTTTTTTAAGTACGGAACACTAATTGTAAAAAAAAAGTGCCAAAATATAAAATTTTCTAAAGTTTTCAAAAATTATTTTTACCTGTGTTACATCTTGCAAAACTTTTCTCCTGCTATAACAAGTAAAACTGTAAAATTTTGTTCTTTTACAGCCAATATTTTGAATTTTGTGAATTTTCGGCGCTTTGTATACACTAAAAACAAAAAGTTAGTCGTTTATCGTTGTACGGTTTCGCCCCTTTTTTCTTTGTTTCTTTCTCTTTTTCTTTTAAAAATGCTGTCAATCTTAGTATGGTTGGCAATAACCATTCGTACGTTCTTCGGTCGATATAAAATTGGGTCGCTGATCATTAAAATCAAGCCATCTGAAAAAAAATTTCTAAAATTAAAGAAGTTTGTCTTCTGATTACATAAACTAGTATTCAAATATCTGAAATAATTAGACTATTTTTAACTGCCTTCGTAATTACATAAATACTGTTAAAAGACATTATAAACTGATCTCTTTATGAAAGTTCAGAAAATAATAAATCAAGTTTTCTGATTGATTTCCTCCATCATCATAAATTTTAAACAGGAAAGTAGCAATAAATTAAGAACAATTTTCGTTTATAATCAAAAGTGAAAGGCATAACATAAACGAACCTTTAGATGTTTATAGAAACTAATCTGCAAATCATAAACGTGATTTATAATACTTAAATGATAGAAAAACTGTCAAAAACATTGTTAAAAAGAATTTATTTGTTTTAATAAACATTTCAAAGACATTTTTACATTATACAAACTATTGACTCATAAATTTATATTTCAATGTTAATAGTAATAATTTTTTCTTGTATTTTTTACAGATTCAAAAATCTAACAAAAGAGAAAGGAGCTTTTTATGAGTGCTCCGTAAATATTTAATCTAGTTTAATACAATATACTTTTTTCTAAATGGTGTAGTGTTTTGTGTCTTCATAAAACGAAAACTTTACGTTATAGCAAGTGGATACTACAAAAAATGGATACTTCATTACGAATCTATTGACGTCCTGTCCTGATATGAAAAGAATATGAAGGTAAGTCAATCTTACCTATCTTTCTGTTATCTTACTGTTTTTACTAGAACTAGTGAGGACGTATTCATGCAAATTTTAAATGTTATGCAAATTAATGCTAACAAATACTAGAACTGTCACCTATATTCCTCCGTTCTTTTGTCTATCCATCAAAAACTATCCAACCAAATGGTTTGAAATTAATATGTACAATCGTTGCAGAATTTTGTCGTCTGAAATATTACGAAAATCGAATGAAAATTTCAAAAGATATAAATAAAAGTTTTCTTCATACAATTAAACCCTATCGTACATAATTCAGTGACATTCCATGATAGGTAATGATTCTAGGTTGACATGATGATGAAGTCCTATTTAAGGTGGAGTCCTATTATTTACGTTTTACTGAATTTAATGTATAGAATTGTAATAAATTTTTTGCATAAGAGTGCAACAGCTATTCTGCACAGTAACAACAGATCTGAACAGTTACAAAACTAGTTGTAATACGAATGCACCTAATTTGCCTTGTTTGACAGACAACTGCCGACTTGTTTGTCTCGTTATTTGAATTTTTATTTCCAACGTTTAATTTTTCTTGGCTATCCCAAAGGACTGTCTTTTTAAATAAAAGTGAGATATATGTTATAGTTTTAGTTATATGTGTGTGTGTGTATGTATATATATAGGTATAACGAGTTTAATATTGTTTGCCCTTTAATTTTCCGTCCCATAAACCGTGTTATTCATTATAAACTAGTCAGATCTGGCAATCCCAAAACTTTCTTCTATCTCATGCATTTTAATATTTCCTGAAAAGTGCAGCATATTAACATAACTGGTTAGGTGTTTTAAACCAAAAGTCAGCACCAATTTGTGTCAACCTATAACTGAATCTGAAGTTTGATGAAAATCGGAAAATTAGTTTTTGATTAGCTATTGAGAGCTATTGCAAAATCTTTTTAAAAAATATGCATTGTAGCGCCACATGTTGGATTATGTACACCAAAAACTAATCAGGATAAATTTTTTATCAGGTGCTAACTGAATCTGAAGTTTGATGAAAATCCATGCATTAGTTCTTGAGATACATTTATTGCGAAATCGTAAAAAACGCCATATCAGCGCCATCTGTTGAGCGATTTGCATTAAAGCGTAATCAGTATCATGTTATGCGAAGTACTAAGAACAAAGTTTTATGAAAATCTGTGCACTAGTTATTGAGATTTGGCTATTGTAGAAATTGTAAGTAATGCAGCAAAGCAGCGCCACCTGTTGAGTGATATACACCAAAAACTAATCAGATCTAGTCTATATCAAGGTCTAACAGAATCTAAAATTTTGTTAAATTCCGTGCATTAGTTTTTGAGATAGGGCGCCCACAAAATTGTTGTCACATACATATAAACAGACTGACTGACTGACAGACTCACAAACAGATATTTTGTAAAAACATATTTCTCAGGTTCTCTGGCCCCTAAAACGTGTAAATCTCTCAAAAACCAGATTTCGAACACTTTCATGAATCCAATACTTTCTTCTTGTAAATATTTAAGACAGTAAAAATATACAAATGGTGGGACTTATTTTTTATCAATAGCTGATTCTTAAACCATGGATTACAGAGACATAAGTTCTATATGAAGAACTATATTAACATCATTATTTATATTATTATTATTATTATTATCATTGTTGTCATTATTTCAACTTAAAATGCAAATTTTTACGATTTCTATGTTCTGTGTAAGTTATATTTACAAAAACTTTCTCCGTTCTACAACAAGTAAAAGAAAAAAAAATACAATTTTCGGAAAAAGCAAAAATAAAAAAAATAATAAAAAAAAAAAACTTACCGAGTTGTAATATTTATAATTTTATGCATTTACGGCAGTAAAGATAAGAATCAGGTCGAGTAACCCTATTTTGTATGAGGATCGGGTTCAGATCGGAATGAGTTGGGTTTTTGCTTTTTTCTGCGGTTCAGCTGAACAGGTTATTTTCAAAGAAAGTCTTGAGTACTTTTCAAATGAAAAACTACAATTTGAATACTATTGAGTGCATGTTGTCCATCTTTAAATAAAAAAGATAAAATTGATATTGGATATAAATGTAGGTTAATTTACATAAATTGCATTAAAATTTATATCAATTTTCTGTCACTTGTTCAAGTTCGGATTTTCGAGTTGTAACTAAATATAATCAACGAAAAAAATCGTTCAATTCATGGATAATTTATAGAGTGAGGTTACATATCTTGGGTTTGTTCCCCTTTTCCCGTTTAGGGATATTCAATGCATTATTTTTAAAACATAAAATTGTTAAAGATATGCGACAAAACAATAAAAACATTAATCTGATATTAATAAAAATTATTTTTATTTAATATAAATAAATGTTTTTTTAATGCATAACATCTTATAAATTGGTTTAATTGTCTTAAAACCCTTTAATCATGTTTTACACCTATTTTAAAAATAATGAGCTACAAATCTAAAAATCTGAATGTTTTCAAGTTTTTAAGGGGGTCCGGAAACATTTTTAAGTATTTTTTATTTATTGAGATAAAATTCTGAAATTTTTTGTGATATTTAATCATATGATTTGTAAAGAAAATCACATGATAGAACGTCCCAGAATTTTTTAAAAAACAAATTAAAATTGTCGAAAAAAGGGGTGTACGTTAAAATCGTTTTAACTCGAAATATTAATTAGACAGGATGTCCCAGAAATGTTAGAACAAACTTTAAGGAGAGATAGGGGACATCACAAGGATTCAGATTTGTATAGCAGCCATTGTCGGAAATGTTCTTTTGGCGCGGTAGTGATGACACAAAACGCAAGAAGGACAGGACACGATTAAGAAGAGAAAATATCTTTATTATCCTTAGTGCAGTAAAAATAGTAAAAAAAAAAAAAAAAAAAAAGAACGTGAAAGAAACACCATCATCAAAGTAGATGTTCGAAATTACGACCCCGGATCTTGATTCATATAGGCGCATCTCCGGTGCATGGAAGATCTAATGTTCTCTAGAAAACAGCAGGAATGTCCTGAACCTCCTCAGCATAGCTTCAACGATCCATTCTACAAGTTCCTCAAAACTTTCAGTGTTATCCCGGTATTTTTGCAGCACTAAGAATGTGAAACATGCTTTCTCTCTCTGTTCGGGTCCTTTCTTTTATGTGTTTTGTGTCGTCATTACAGCGTCAGGAAAGTGTTTCCGACCATAGGTTGCTATGTAAATCTGAATCCTTGTGATGTTCCTTTCCTCTCCTTAAAATTTTGTCCCGATATTTCTGGGACACCCTGTAGAATTTATTATTTATTTTTTATGTAAATGAACAGAAATGCATATGTTTTAATTTTGATTCGGTATTTTTAAAATTTTTAATTTAAATAAAAAATTAAAATAATTAAAATTAAAAAAAAAAAAAAAAAAAAAAGATGCAACTAAAAAATTTTTTTTTTCAAAAGTATTTGTTTTTTTTGTTTTTTTTTTTTTTTTTTTTTGTTTTTTTTTTTTTTTTTTTTTTTTCAAATTTGCTGAATCAAAATTATAGCAAAACGATCAAAAAAGACATGTGCCAAGTTTCAACCATTTATCTTTTGCGATTCTTGACTTATAACACTTTGCAAGAAATGGTGAAAAAACCCATGATGAAGAAAAGTGCAATTTTACAAGAAGTCGTTTCCACGACAGTCATTATTTGAAAGCTAGAATTTGAAAACAAAACAAAATGAAAAGAAATAACAATTCTTGTTCATTTAAGATAGATGCACGATTTAAACGTCATTTTAAGCAGAAATTTTTAACGCTATATATATTTTTTTTTTCTTTTTTTTTTTTAATTGAAGATTTTTTTGGTCTAGACCCCTTTTTTGGCGTTTTTTTTTTTTTTTTTTTTTTTTTTTTCCCTTTTGCGTTTTGGCGTTCTTTTACATACATAGATTTTTCAATAATTGATATTATTCAGTTTTAACGAAAAAATAAAACTCCACATTCCAACGGAGTTACAAACAAGGTTGGACTATATAAACAAACACAAAACAAATATCATAAATCCTGAGTCAGTTTCGACAAGGTGGTAAAGTCAACAATAAGGATACTTCAAGAAGGGTCCTTCAAGCCAACAAGGTGGGATGAAAGGAGCAAAGCGGTAAGGCAAACATAAGAAGTATGTTTATCTGCCGAGCTACCTGCTGCAAAAATATGCCCAAGGGCATTTCCGAAAAGAACCAATAGCCGTTTTGCCCATAATGTTGTTATTTCTGTGGGAATAAAAAATATGTGTGAAATATTTTTGAAGATCATCAAGAAAAGCAACTCCGATCCACCAAATTAAGGTATTGCCTACCTTCGGGGTACTTTTGTTTAGAAATATTTAAAATTTTTATCAAACACGTGCGTTTTTAGATAAAAAAGGGAATAAACTACGAATTTATATAATTTTTTTGTGGAATTTTAATTAACTTTTCAAATTTAAGCAATATTTTGTCAAATTTTTGTAAAGAATTGTGTTTATGGAAAATCTTCTATGACAAAAACTATTCGATATATTTCTTCCGTATACAAAACATGTTTTTTATTAACAATAGTTTTTAAATTAATATATACAAACTTACGAGCTATATTTTGCTTTATAACATACCTATAGATGAGCAGAACCTTATTTAAAATTTTATTAAAATACCTTTAAATATTTTGAAGAAATGATGTTTCTCGTAAGCGTACACAATGAAAAATGCATTTTTACAGAAAAAGCAAATCAAGATTTTGATACACCACAAAAAATTATGCATTAACTTTACAATTTTAAAATACTTCCTGTTGATAGGTTTTTATATATTTGGGTATTAAAATATGTTGTTTACCTTTCTGTGGCTCTTTAAATGGTCATTACCATTTTAAATTTGGGCTGTTACTTTGCTTCTAACTATCCCTGAACCAAAAGTAAGACATTTTTGGAAACCTAAATATTTGCACTTTAATTTAAAATAATACTGGAAGAAAAATCACAAAATCGCAAAAACAGCGATTTGGGGATTCCATTTTTTTACATATATATAACTTTTATTTTAATGTTTTTAAGCCTAAATAAATTTATAATTACAATTCGGGAGGGGGGGGGGGTATGTAAAAGAAATGAAATTTTATTTTTTATAAATGAAAAGCCATTCATGACATCACTTTCGTTTGTAAAAACCATATATTCGCTTTAAATATAACTTCATATTTACCTATTTTCAGTAATTTCTTATATTGATTGATGCTCTTTGCATTACTTAGAAATATTTGAGATGTTCCTTTTATTTCAAAATACAGCGCCATATTCAACTACATTTTGTATATATTACACATATTTATACTCCCTGTATGACTGTCAAAAATTCGAAAATGTCAGTTATATTTTCTGCATGACGTCATATTATTTTAGTTTTTAATTCTTACAATAATGTCATATTTACCTGTTTCTGTACACATTTATATTCATAATCCTTGTGTTATTATCAAATATTTGAAAATGAATGTTCGTCCATGTCCGGTATTGTTCTCCGATTTTTTGTACGGTCACCGTCAAATTTCTTTGTAAAAATTAAAGAAAAATTACCGATGATTTTTAAAATAATTGGATATTCGGATGTAAAAATAATTCCTCTTTTGCTCTGAAATTTTGACAAATCAATATATTGATTAGTTTTCTTTATTTTAATCAATTGTCAAAAATTGTCATAATTTTTATCACCAGAAACCACTTGTTCACATAGGCAAAAAAGCCATAACCTCTTTTTCGCCAATAAATATCTTTATAGATTCACACACGTGTATGTAGATATACACACGTGCTTGACACAAGTTTTCAGATTAGAGCAGAAATGTCCGTTTTTATTGAAATGTATTTCCAGTACCCTTTTTGAAATAAGCTTTTTTTTTTTTTTTTTTGCATAAGTTTATGCTTTTTTAAGAGGTGAAATTCGATAACACCTATCGAAATTTATATACCAACCTAGTAACATAGCTCAAGTTTTATTTTGGATTAACGATTTACCGTATAGAATGCATCATAAACACGGATACCTCTATTTTATTTTATGCAGCCTCAGTTGTGGAACTATTAACTTAAAATTTTGTGGTTTTATTCCTACTTTTTTCTTCAATAAAGAAAAATTATCTATGCTTAATTCGTTAAAGCTAAGAAAAAAAAGAAAGAAAGAAAGAAAGAAATGGGATAATAGAATAACAGGACGTTCGGTTAATTGAAATTCGGATAATATACTCTAGTTCAATCAGTACATATCGAACTATGAAAAAAATACACATTAAATGATAAAAAGAGAGAAAATCTGCGATTTTTTATTTTAAAACACACTCCCCATAACTTAAGTGCACCGATTAAACATCCCTTTCAGTAGCTGAGGAGGCGTGTTGCAGAAATGAAAAAAGCTCTTCAGCAAAGAAAAACTTCTTATACCTGTTGATCTTTCTAAAACCATACTGTTGGCATAACAACACCTGCAGAGGTCTTCGTGGAGGGAGGTCTTTAGAATATATACTTTATTTTCTAAACCATTGTTATTCCATGGGGAAAATTTAATATTTTTGATCAATTTCTATCAGTTTTGTGATTGATTTTTCGTTTTGAGGGGAATATATGAAAAAAAAAGGAACACAAAAAATGTTTCTTTCAGTCCATGTTCTGTTCTGTGTGAAAATGCTGCAGTTTACTTCTTCCACGGTCAAAACTACAACAGTTTACTCATGGATAAACTTTATGTTCTACTAAACGTCACTTGTAATAGTCTGAATATCTGAATTGATGCTGAATAATGAAAGATAAAAAAACCACAAGTATTTTCATGGGGAGAAAAAATCCACCTGCTAGTTTTGTTATTATTATTATTATTTTAAACCTTCATGATTAGTGTGTCATACAAACTATATTGATACCAACTTTTTTCAAATAATTTCATTTCTTACAGGCTGGGAGGCGGCAGCATAGACAGTTATTGCCACGAGTTCATGGCTGAAAATCCAGAATTAGTTAAAATTAGATTCGCATATTAAAACTCAATCGATCAGCCAAGTCATATGTAAAACACCTGAAAACCTGATTTTAGTGGTTGACTCAAAGGATTACCAGTCTGCTATCCTGTACCCAAAGATATGAAAACATAGAGGACTAGAAGCAGGAAATCACAATGGATCTACTTGCGCCTCAATTACTTAAAATCGGGTACTTAGGTGCTTTCCAACAAGATATGACTTGGCAGACCGATTGCGTTTAAATATGCGAAACAAGTTTTAACTAATTTTGGAATTTCAGCCATGAATTCGATGAGATGATTGTCTGTATTGCAGCCTCCCGTTCTCTTTTTCAATGACGAAATGAAGGTTCATTTATGTACCTATATATTCGACACAGTTAAATTAATAATTTTACACATACACCAAACATTATACTTTAGCTTCATTTTTCTAATAAAAGAGATGACAGCTTTTGTAATACTTGAATAGAACATTTGAAACTCTGGATATTCCAGTTGCCTCAAGTGTATTTAGATACTATCATTCAAAATATAAATTTCTATCGATAATATTGTAGTAGAAACAGAAGTTGAACTATTTAAAAAGTACTGAGTATAAACTACTCAGTACTAAATAGGAGTATTTTTTCTTTTAAAGCGATGCATCTGACTAAGGAGATGCGGTATAACGGTATGCTACTGTTCTCTTTTGAATTAAGATTTTTTTTTTTTAATACTATTATAAAAGAAAACTGTTCATTGTATGAAGAAAAAAGCACATATAATAATATATCATAAAAAAGAGAAAATTGTATTGTAAATCATATGTTATACATTATGTATGGAACGTACTGTATATAGTGTAATAAGTATTAACTCGCATTTTTTTGTAATATATAACCAGTTGTCTTCCTGTTTAATGTTCTTAAGTGTATAATCTGATCATTTTTACCACATCGTAAAATTGTGAAATGAAAAGAATAGGTCGACCTAACGAAAAAAGAATAAAAAGAAAAATTCTCAAGATCCAGTGAAACCTTTGACAGCACTTTAAACGGAACATCTGCAAAAGGAACTGCCCCTCATTTTCACCTCTCCCGGTTGAGGGTCAAAAGAAGAAATCAAATCGCTTGATGAAATTGACACTTCATCTAATGCCGTGAAAGTTTGATCTATAAAAGATGAATTATCAAAACGTGGGATCATTAAACGTTAACTATTAGTGATTTTTTTAATTTTCTAATTTAAAGCCCTTTTTTTTTACAATACTTTATATGAGTCTATAAACTTATATACAAACATTAAAAGACAGCAATTATTCTGGAAAATTAATTATTAAAGCATTTAATTAATCAATCTACACGTGAAAGTTGAGCGTGTTTCTAAGTAAAATTTATATTATTACAGGTACTAAATACGCCTTATTTACACAAAACACATAATTATTTATAATTAAACAAATTTAATTAAAATTTTTTTTACATGTTTCAGGATATCAGACCATCTTTAAAAATAAATTTACGGGGGGAAAAAAATCGGCGTTTAGATCGTTACGCAATTCAGACATTCCAATTTCTTACAAGAAAAGTGCAGTTATTGCAAAAAAATGTTACGAAAATACATATAGATACTTTCACATTAAACAAAAATGATTTTAAAGATAGATAAAAGAGATTAAAGTACTTACTTAACGTATTTTGCGTGAAAAAGGCAATTTTGTTTCGATCATTATTTTTGGACATAAGAAAGAAAATACAGAAAAAGTCTTTCTAGAAAAGTCCTTCTAAATTCAAAAAGCAATAAATTGGTAGTACCATTTGTTAACAAAATTATAAAACAATCATCCACTTTCGTTATGCATTCGCTATTTATTATTAGAATCTCCTGAAAACAAGTAAAAACTTCTTTTTTCTTGGTACATTGGAACAGTTAACGTTATGAATATCCGAAATTGGCCACTTTTAAAAAATTAAAATTTTGAGATACTTATACGAAATTTTTTATATAAATTATATCAATTTTTGTCTCTGAACAGAATTAAGAATTCAGTGAAAATAAACATTAAAGTCAATGATGTTTAAATTTATTTATTCAAAAGCTTAAAGTTATAATGTGTGTACAGTGCTCACCTTTTGAGAACGTTCCAAAAGCAAAAGGATGTGGATATCTAGAAGCTTGTTTAATCAAGAAGCTAATGATTTTATAATTTCAATAATGATCACTAAATGTAAAAGTCACTAAACTTCCTCGAAATTTGGAAACATTCTCGTGCATGGAGATATATGGGCATTTACTATTCGTTTCATCATAAAAATGAAACTGAATTCTTCACGCTTTGACAACAGACTCATTCGCTAATGGTAAATCTATGTGTTGCACCCTTTCTTATAGTTCACACGCTGATGAATTTCCCCAGAATCGATCAAAACTCGTATAGATTTTTTTTAAATGTTCCTTTATTTGAAATGCTGCTACCACAGTTATAAATACATGATACAGTCGGCCACATTTAATCGGGTAATGGATAATTGCACACCCCGCTTATATGCATAGAATCTTGAAGAAAATGAGCAAATTTCATAAATTATTTAACTTAAATCCTTCACAATAAACATTTTTTCAGGGCTTATATATCATTCACTTATTTAAAACCCTTAAATTCGTGATTGCGTGAATTTTGGTTATTCATAATTAAATTTATATTTTAAGGGGAGGCTGTAATTTTAGGTCCTTATTCGTGAACCTAAATTACTAGTCCGCAAATGGATCAATTACAAAAGAAATTTCTTTTTTTTTTCCTGTCATCTCTGATCTCATTTTGTTTGTGAAAGACAAATCAATGAGCATTTATACACAGTATATTGCCAAAGGTGACCGGCCACTTGCGATTTTAAACGTTTTGTTAAATATCTAGAAAAATACATGAGGAATTATCCTGACACTTTAAGTGTGTAACATAATAATACAGGTCATCCATTTCCGTGAAGATTTTTTATCAAAACTTCATAAGGAACCGTCAATAAATTGAAAAAGAACGAATGCCTTTTGGATAACTGTCAAAACTATTAAAGCAAAAGCGTTCAAACTGTGGATTGTAGTTAAGTGCCTTCTTATTATAATAATCTGTGTTCATTTTTATGCAGAAAGCATGTATCCTCGTATAGAAATTAAGGTTTTTATAAAAACAATTCCAAATTTTGCCAAGTTTTTTCCTTATAATTTGCAGAATTCTTAATATAAAATAATGTTATTTTCCAAAAATATGACAAATAACATTGTACACAGTACCCGGGAATCAGAATTAAAAAATAATAAAATTTGTATGAAAAACGATCAGGTTTATTCAATATTTTTTTTTTTTTTTGGGGGGGGGGGGCATGTACGAAGGCTATCAAAATTTCATTTGTGTTAGCTATATGTATAGAGCAACTTTTGTGAAGGTCTTAAAAACACAGCTTAGAAATTCTAAAAATAATCGTCTAGCCAAAGACGATAATTGCCAAAGGTGACTGGCCACTTGCGATTTTAAACATTTTGTTAAATATCTAGAAAAATACATGAGGAATTAACCTGACACTTTAAGTGTGTAACATAATAATACAGGTCATGCATTTCCGTGAAGATTTTTTATCGAAACTTCATAAGGAACCGTCAATAATTTGAAAAAGAACGAATGCCTTTTGGATAACTCTGTCAAAACTAATAAAGCAAAAGCATTCAAACTGTGGATTATGATTAAGTGGCTTATTAATAATAACCTGTGTTCATTTTTATACAGAAAGCATGTATCCTCGTAGAGAAATTAAGGTTTTTATAAAAACAGTTCCAAATTTTGCCAAGTTTTTTTCCTTATAATTTGCAGAATTCTTAATATAAAATAATGTTCTTTTCCCAAAATATATGACAAATAACATTGTACACAGTACCCGGGAATCAGAATTAAAAAATAATAAAATTTGTATGATAAACGATCAGGTTTACTCAATAATTTTTTATTGCGCATGTATGAAGGCTATCAAAGTTTCATTTGTGTTAGCTAAATGTATAGAACAACTTTTGTGAAAGTCTTAAAAACACAGCTTGGAAATTCTAAAAATAATCGTCTATAGAATAAACTCCGTTAGTCCCAAAATGAAGCAAAAAAATGAGGGGTTGTATCCAAATATTACTAGTACGTTCCTTATTGTGTATTCTACATTGACACTAATCAATGTATAAATAAATACAGTCCTTCATCTTTTTGCTTCATTTGAGAATAACAGATATTGAGTTTATTCATTCGGCGACCACTTTTAGAATTTTCAGGCTATGTTTTTGAGACTTTTAACAAAAGTTTCTCAATACATTTAGCTAACACAATATGTAAATTAAATTTTGATAGCCTTCACACATGCGCAATTTTGGGGGGAAATCTTCACGAAAATGCATAACATCTACTATTACGTTTACAAAGGCTAAAATCGCAAGTGACTGGTCACCTTTGGCCATATAGTGTTATTATTTTGTTCAAATCTGAAGAGGTTAAATCCTACATCCTTCGTCAAGAAACATGGGTTTTTAGAAATTTAAATACAGTTATTTATCTTTCTACATTTTTTTTAAATGTTGTTTAAATGGTGAACTTCCTGTTCAAGTTAAAGCACATTTTGAAACGAGTTTTTTTTTCAATTGCACATTCATTAAAAATTTAAAAATCTTTTAAAAATCTGTATTTATTAAAATTTGTAATATTTTTTTAAATATTGATAATTTTGTCCTTTTTTTTAGATTTTTAAATGTGCATTCCACAATATTGCTCATGGATTTTTAGGCATATTTAATATTACATTAACTTTTTCTTTCCCACTGTTACATAATAGTATAAAACGATAAAACCTAACACATCTTTATATACTTTTATTTTTAAAAAGATAACAAAAAACAACATGAATGTTGATTCCACGCGCAGATTTATCGCATACATGATAAAGAACATGTAAAAAAAAAATTTAACCTCTATCTCGAATCAGAGGCGCAGCCAAGTGGGAGGTTTTGGGGTTAAAACCCCTCCCAGAGCTAAGAAAGATCTCTATAATTGCGCTTATATGAATCAAAACCAAAATTAATATTTAAACGCTTTGGCGTATTTCGGAATCCATCGCTTTATGGAATCAGATTTCATTTAATAAAGTGATTCAATTAAATGACGAAAATTCTACTGAAAACTGTGCAAGTGCATATTACATGGATTAGTTAAGTAAAAATTGGTTATTTGAACTAAATCACTTTTCTGTGACATATTATGCTAAAAGAATGATGATTTCCTGCCACGCAGAAACTTTTTCAATTTAAGTATTATACAGTAAATATTCTAATTAGTTCCGATTCAAATAAACGGCAAACACCTTTAATAGAAACTCAAAACCTCTCCTGGAACCGAATTTTAGCTGCGCCACTGTCGCGAATACAAAAAAAAAGCCTTAGCATTTTTAAAACAGGAATTTTGCTGAAATATAAACATGTAGAAAAAGCCATTTATATTTTTAATTTATGCGTGGAAATTGCGTTGCATGTACTAATACAAAGTTTACATCTCACGATATGATTGACGTATAAGTAAAAAGGAGCTGTCAAAATATTCACAGTTAAACAGACTTTCATTCAATGTTAAAATAAAAATCTTTTTTTTTTATCCGATTTGTTGACGACTATCTCGCATATAACAACGCAAAAACTACCCTATCGAATCGTTTGAAATTTAAAATATATAATTTTCTTGAGCCATTTCAAATTATATGAAAATCGGATTTATAGTTTAATTACAGGAACAATCAAAAGCATTCCGTTACGTTAAGGTCAATGGGAAAAATAGGTTCAAGTGCATTTTAATGATGTTACACTCTTTCGAACAGAATACAATGCATCTATGAAATATATACTGAAATATATATTCTGTACAATCTGCGGTGCTAAGAATATTTTGTATTAATATACAGAGCCAAACAAAAGTATTCTATTACATAATAGTTAAGGGGGAAACATTGTTTGGGGTGCGTTTAAATTATATATTTAACTATTTCACATTTTATGTAACTGATATACGTTGCTGGGGTTTACTACAGGTTAATTCCTGTATAATAGAAAGGATTTAGTATTTACAGTGACACACAAAAGATTTCGGGTACTGTATTGTATTCGAAATATTTTTAAAAAATTGTTATAGTATGAATGCACTTTTTTCGTTACGTCTGATGTGCAAATTCCGATTTGTTGATTGTCTATCATTGTTTTGAATTCATTAAAATTCTCGAGTTGTGATGTATTTTACCATGACCAGTCTCTCATAAGATGCGTCATATTATTGTACAAAGACAACCTCTTCCACAACTTGATATTCTAATCACTTCTTAAGAATTTTATGTTATTATTCCCCTCCTACAACCCACTTCTATTGAAAAAGAATAATATTAAATAAGAAGTATAGAGCCAAGAGGGGAATTCACTCCTGACCTTTTGTATATCCCTTACACACTCCCAAGCTTTTTACAGGTACACAATCCTGAATCCTGATCAAGGAATGTACACAATCTTCTTGCACGTGCACTTCCCTTTTGTATTCCGACTTAGCACTAGGGTATGTATTTAACAGATTTGTGTGTATGTGCGTATCTGCAGTAAATATTGACTGGGGGATGTTTGTGTAGGTGTATAGTGCATTGTTACGTTTGGAAAATTATATGTGTTGGATTTGTCCCAGAGAGATTTTGTTGATACTGTAATTGATGCAAGGGATTTTTGTCGTTTTTCACAGAAGGATGCAGGTGTGTGTATTTATGGGCTATATCTGATTGATAGTAAAGACATTTTTTTTTCTGCAGAATAGTTTTGATCTATATTCGTCAGAAATTGTGTTTTCTAGCAAACTAATAATGTAATTCAAGTAATTTATAAAACAAGTAGGACGCAGGAATTCTGTTTTTCAGAATTTAATGTTATCGTCGATGAAAAATAAATAAACAAATAAATAAAAAGTACCGTATATATAATATAATCGTTTGTAGCTCGGAATACTTTTGACAAAATTTGGGAGTTGAAAATGGGAAATCGACTTACACATGACTTAGCAAGATAAATAAATAAATAAACAAATAAATGTTAACCCGACTGTTTATATTCAGGACCTTTAAAGCTAGAAAAATAATCCCTATCTTAGGAATCATAAATCTAAAATTCTTTATTGTTTTCATTTAAAGATTAAATTTTTTCTGTGAAACGTTTCAAAATGTAAGCTGTTATTCAGAATCTGAATATTCACTCAGATCAGTTAATTAGGAATCCAATATTTAATTGCAAAATGCTCAGATTTGAATTTCATGCTTATCAACGACTCATCAAAATCTGAAAAAAAAAAAAAAAAAAAAAAAACTTCTGATCCAATTATATTGTTGCTAATGCAGCATTTTATAAAACTTTTATAAAATGCTATTAATTATTAATTATATTATTATATTAGCTATTAATTATATTATTTTATTATATATTATTAAAATATGTATTTTTTACCATTTCTGTGAAAATTTTATACAATGATTCTTTCCCCCATTCTGCTATTGTTACAATAAGTATCAGTAAACTGATGTGAATCAAAATAGTTTAAGCTTTTTTCAGTTGAATTTAAAAGAAAGTCTGAATAGAAAAAAAAAAAAAAAAAAAAAAAAAAAAAAAAAATTAATGAAAATGAATTTGTATTATGTTTTTTTTTTTTTTTTTTTTTTAAATCCTTGATTACAAATCATGTTTTCAAAATACTGCCAGAAATATAGTTCGACTTATGCGTGAAAATTCAACTATTTCTTCTTCGTAATTTTGAGTAAGAATTGAGGGATGACTTTTACACGAGTATTTACGGTACATAGAAAGCAAAACATTTTTCGGCTTTAAGACTTAAAATATACGATTTTATTTCACATAAAATGATGTCATTTGCATTCGATGAAGAATTCCCCCTCCCCCTTTTATAATCCAGTCTTAAATTGCGTTGCATCTATGAAAAACAGGGTTTTGTCGTCGCTATAAGGAGAATGATACACAAATCCGGCAAAAATCGATTTCGTCATTCCAGAAATTCCGCAAAAAATGCAAATTTGTAATGATTCATAACTTTCAATTGTTTGTAACAATATTATGAATTATGAATACTGAAAATTAAATATAGCTCCATGTTTTATCAGAAATCATTCATTTATATATTTTTTCAATATTTGAAAAATGTTATTTTAAACGGATTAATAAAATTCAGTTTTATTTTAGCTTTCGGCTTTTTGATATAAATTAATTAAATGTGAAGAAAAAAAAGGACACATATATACATTAAAATACATTTTTATAACAGACGATACTTTTTGCATAACATGTATTTTAATTACAATTTTTTTTTTCAGTTGCTAGGAGAAAATTGCAGCAGGAAGATGTAGTAATTTATTATTTTCCCTTTAATTTCTACAAAATTGAAATATTTCAGTTGCCACCATCCCAGTACTGCCATTAAAAACTATAGTATATATGTATATATATATGTGTGTGTGTGTGTGTATAAATACTTTTTATGAATTAATCCAATGCAACATAGATATTTACCAAATTTTAAAATTCAGTAAGAGCAATAAGATAAACTGTATTTAAGCATGTAATAATGAACACGATTTTTTTTTAAACTCCAATCTATATACACTGCTCAAAACAATTAAAGGATATTGCAGTTTTAGGTGGATTTTGTATTTGGAAAACTTTTTAGCTGATTGATACATGGTCGACAGACATAGTAAGTTATATGAGAATAAATTACACATGTTTGGCAGAAAAAAATGCATTTTATTGCGCATTTGTGTACAAAAGGAAAAAAACACAATTTGTGCACATGAGAAAAAAAGAATAAGAAATGGTGTTTTCTTCAAAGAAAATCATTTTCAGTAGGGGGTATGGTTTCCACGGGCGGCCAGCAACGTTGAACACCTTTGAGGCATGGACTCAATGAGGCTATTAATGACGAGTTGGGGTATTCTGCCCCACTCTTCCAGAAGAATTCTTTCCAGTTCTTGGAGAGTTTGTGGGGGTTGTTGGCGGCCAGAAACTCGTCTTCCTAGAGCGTAGCAAACGTGCTCGATTGGATTCATGTCTGGAGAACACGCTGGCCATTCCATTCGAACGATTCCTTCCTCGAAAAGGAAATCCTCCACCAGGTTTGCACGATGTGGCCTGCAGTTATCGTCCATTAAAATGAAGTTATCTCCGATTGCTGCAGCGTAAGGGACTACAATAGGTCTGAGGATCTCATCCCTATATCGGCGACCAGTCAGAGCTCCATCTCGAATGATGTAGAGGTCAGTGCGCCCATCAATGGAAATGCCACCATACACCAACACTCCTCCACCGCCAAATCTGACACTTTCGTGCACGAACGCAGGATTATTCCTACTGCCACGGTTCCTCCAGATGAAAATACGCCTATTATCCGGATGCACAGAAAAACGGGACTCGTCAGAAAACAGAATATTGCTCCATTCATTTCTCCTCCAATTGACATGCTCGGTTGCCCACTCTCTGCGGTCGCGACGATGCATTGATGTTAATCTAACACATACCATCTGTCGGCGAGCATACAGACCTAAGCATGGAGCCGGTTTCGGACAGTCTGAGTTGAAATCGTGATGCCTGTAGCCGAGCGAAGGTGTTGTTGGAGAAGAATAGCGTTCATGTTTCGGTGTCTCCGAGCTGTTAACGCTAAATACCGATCTTCATTGGGCGTTGTTGCCCGTCTACGACCTTGCCCTGGTCTTCGGCATGCACATCCAGTCTCCAAAAAACGGTCCCAGATCCTGGAAATGACACTTTGTGGCACTCCAATGGCCGCTCCTTCGGCTTGAGTTTGGCCCCCTTCTAACCTACCGATCTAAGCCCAACGATTCTCCAAGCTTCTGAATCTGTCAAATGACTTCGCTGAGATATCGTATTCATCGAAACAAAGCAATCACTGAATGCCGATCATCCTTGTCTTCATTCTCTTTTATCCAGTTGAAATTCAAATTTCATTCGCTGCCGCTGAAGTGACGTTTTTGACGTTGAACTCAAAATTTGCATACTCCACAGTTTGAAAACCAGAAAAATTTGCATTTGTGATCCTCTTCTTCTATTTTCGGCCAAAAAAAAAATTCGTTTATATCTTTATTTTATACTAGACACAATAGTTATTGAACCTCCATCGAATATGCGTATTTTACATATTACGCAAAGAACTGTGTAAATTACAATAACACAATAATATGTGTTTTTTGCGTAATACATATTTATCAGTGTAATCACAGAAGATTACACAATTAAATGAGTAAGAATATTACACAGATATATGTGTATTTTTGCGCAATTTACACATTAATGTGGGTATTTCAAAAGTGATCATTATAACTTTTACACACTTAGTGTTATCATCAAATCAAGCACTGAAATGTGTATTTTGAAATTTACACATTACGTGTGTATTTTGGCAATTTACACACAAATTTACACGCATAAACAAATCGTTTTTGTATCATCGATTTACACATTTTTGTATGTAAATTTACACTTTTATTTTTTAGAGTGTAGGCATGGAACGCCAAAATCATATTAAGAGATAAAACATTGCATTCGAAACATAACTACATTAAACAAAATGTTTGATATCAAAATTGGTTTCTGAATGGCAGAAAATCGCCAAAAAACTTAAAAAAATGGCTAAAAATCATATCGAAAACTATATTAAAAATCGCTGAATATTTAAAAGTCATGGCTGTAAAAATTTAATATTCAGTCGAAAATATTGTAATCGGAAATCGTTCATGAATAAGAGAAAGTCAACACGGAACAGTTAAAATCCCCCAAACTAAAAATTACATTGAATATCGTATTAGAAATTGGCAAAATTCATAAAAGCGTGGAGAACGAATTGTAGTATTTATGCTAAAAGTTAGAAACCGAAATTCTTTTACCGATGTCAACAACTGCCACAGGACTTGAAAAATCACTATAAAACAGATTAAAAATCAGTAAAATTCAAAAATCCAGACAAAATTTGCCATAGTAAGATAAACATTTATATTAAATTCCTGCGGACATAATTTACCATAATGGGACAAAACATTGAAATCTGAACTCTTTCATTAGTTAAAAAATATCGACACAAAACTTGCTAAACATTTAATGAAAATACACAAAAAATATGAATCATTGATGTCAAAATTTACTACATTAAGCTACAAATTATTTAAAAATTTCTTTTCCAATTGTTAAAAAATCGCCGTGGACTCGAAAACATCTAAAAATTGTATTCAAAAATTCATTACAAATCGTTTCAAATTTAAAAACAGCGGGGGACAACATTTACATTAATAGAGTAAAATAGTGTAATCTGAATTCTTTCTTAAATACGAATGAAAAAATCGGCGCAAAGCGTGAGAAATAATGAAAAGATTGCTAAAAATTGTATTAAAAAATCACTAAATTTCAAAATTCGTAAATGGAGTGTAAATGTTTGAAATTAATTTCCTTTTCGAAATTTCAAAAAATAGCCGTGAGATTCAAAAAACCAATACAAAACCATTGAAAAATTCATTAAAAATCGCTAAATGTAAATATATTCCATGAATAAAAAAATATTCTAGTCGTGTAAAACGTAGCAATCATTCTTTTTTATATGAATTACAAAAAAATCGACGCAGAACACAAAATATATCAAAAATCCCATTGAAAATCGACAAAATTAAAAAAAGGTAAATGGTGAAATTTACTATATTAGGCTAAAGTTTGAAACTAAAATATTTTTTTAATTGTTAAAACACCACTGTGGTGGGGATCTAAAAAAATAGTACTAAATCGCAATAAAAAGTTTATTAAAAACGCATTGAAAAATGCACTAAATATCGCTAGTTATTTTTTAAATCGCAGTAATCAGAATTTCATCAAACGGATAAAACATTCTAAGCGGAAATCTGTACTATTTGATTATCCGGTTCACCAAGAAACTATCTGGGTCAAACCATAAGATTAAATGACAATAATGGCGGATCGTAAATTCCATATTCACTGGACATTAAACATGTTACATATGTTTGTTCCGTCATCAAGTGGTTTTTACTTCTTATTTTTATATGTATTTGTATTAATGTTTTTCTAAATTATCTCTTCTTTCATTATTTAACATAAAAATTATATCTATTTGCATAATTTGGCTTGTTTCACGATTGATATAATTTGGCGAAATTAGTCGACAGGATAATCACGTAGAAAATGGAAATCCTTTATAGATAATAAAAAATCGACATGGAACACAAAAATTCTTGGAAAAATCGCGTTAAAAATCCCTAAAATTATATTAGATTAAAAGTTTGAAATCAATTTTTACTTCCGAATATAAAAAAATCACCATAAAACGCGAAAAATTTCTAAAAATTGCATTGAAAAGTGCATTAAAAATCACTAATATTAAAAAATCATAGGTGTCAAATTTTACTCTAATAGGGTAAAACTTTGTAATTGAAAATATCTCATGAATGACAAAAATTCGACATCAAACGCAAAAAATCTCGAAAAATCGCATTAAAATTAGCTGAAATTCATAAATCTTAACAGCTAAAATTTAATACATCAGCCTGAAAGTTTTAAGCAAAATTCCTTTTACTAATGTCGAATAATAGCGGCAAAATTTACATTAAATAATTCACTAAAAATCCAAACATCGTTGCACGAAATCCAAATAAATTATATTGAAAAGAGAACAAAATCAAATAAATTAGGTCGAAAGAATGAAACCGCTTTCTTTTTCGCTAATGTGGAAAAATCACCTCGAAACCCACTAAAATTTGCGTATGAATTAAATTAAAAAAAACTGAAAATCGGCCTTCAAGGTGTAAAACTTCATAAATAACTTCGTGCAGCGGTCTCTCCAGAGCATCGCCAATACTTTAAAAATTTTAACATGTGTTATAAACTAAAACAGATCTCTTTATTAAATTTCCTAATTTTGTTCGCGTCCCTTCTTTCACACACCTTGAAATGTGTCACACCATTCTTTGTTTACATTTTTTACCATGTATTATAAACCATTTCAAAATTTAAAATAAATCACATTGCTATATTTCCAAATTTTAACAAAATCGCGTTCTGTTAGTTCCGTTTTTCACCACCAGCTAGCGCACTTTATTCTTCAAAAACTTTATCAAAACGATACTCTGTTAAATAACCTATCAGGTGATATATTACTCGAGGAGGTAGCGGTCTTAAGCAAGAATTTAAGATATTTTATGAAATTGCTATTCGAAAATAGTGGTACTTAAATTTTTGACATTTTAGGTAGATTTCACAAAAAAATACTATTTATTGCATTCTCAACAGATCAAGTTTTTGATAGAACAACTATGAAAAAATAGATGCCAAGCACAAAAATCTTAAAAAAAACGTTAAAAATCGCATAGAAAATCGCATTAAAAATCGTTAAAATCTAAAAATCGTAACAAACACAAAATTTAGGACATTAGGCTAAAAGTTTAAAACGATTTTCTTTTTATCAATCTCAAAAAACAGCCGCAAATCAAGAAAAAACACTAAAAATCGCATTAAAAATTCGTCAAAAATTCAAAAATCGCTGTACAAATTCCGAATAAACTTTGTTGAAAAGAGAAAAAAAATTGCTATTTTGGGTTAAAAGAATGAAACCGCATTCCTTTCACTAATGGGATAAAACCGCAAAAATAACGCTAAAAATCGCCTTAAAAATTATTTTAAAAAATCTAATCAAAAAATCGAAAATCGGGCTTCGAGGTGCAAAACTATATGTAAAAAAGTATCTTCTCTCCAAATTTTGTAACTCTACGTGCAGCAGTCTCTTCAGAACAGCGCTGACAGACAAACATCCATCTCTCTTTATTATTATAATATATATATAGATAAAACTTCAAATATCCTTTAATTGTTTTGAGCAGTGTATTTAAAAGACCTGGCTGTTTTTTTAATCATCAGCCCTGAATTTTCTGCTCAACCAATTTTGATAATTATTTTTTTAAATAAAAGGTATTTATTTGTAGTTGTGCCCATTTTAGCTATATTTTACTTTATTTCCATTTTTATATTTTATTTTTAATTTTAAATGCTTTTTACGATATTCCTTCAAAATGGTAAAACTCAGTTTAACTTTTCTCTCGATAATAAAAATTTATTTTCCATTATCACTTTCCACCAGTCAGAAGCTTTATTTCATCAGTGAACTTGTCCTCGCATTTAAAAGAAAAACGGTTAATTGTTTTCGTAAAATTTAACCACAATAAAATGATTGCATATAATTATGCACTAATTGAGGTAAAAAGAAAATATATTTACTGAGAAATAATATTAATAATGTAAATAAAATAACAGAAAATAATTTATCATAAAAATTAATGTCTAAAGCAAAATAAGAAAAATTTCAAATGAGGAAAATGATGTCAGTCGGCAACCAGATAAATGGGAATTACAATATTATTACGGATGCCTTTTTCATATTACTAATAACAGTAACTTTTAAAAAACATTTGAAGAGAAAATGACGTCACTATTTAAAACATCGCATTTTTACTCATAACGATATTACATTTCAATATTTATTTTCATTGTGGACATAGTAGGGTCTGAAATGTTTTCCAGCTGGATTTTTGTGCCAAGTTTGATATTTTTTGTTTATTTTGTAGCTTTTGACATGTAGATTTCAAATATCTTAGGTGCCATTTTTTTCTAACACATTTTTGAGGTGATTTTCAAGATGGCGCCCAAGATGGCTGCCATTTACTGACTTCTTTAATATTTGTGTGATATTATTGTCCAATATGTCAAATTATATGTTTTTGGGGTCAAGAAATTCAAATCTACAATCCAAATAAGCCTAAATCACGTTATTTATTATTTATTTATAAATTTACTTCAAAATTACTAATATTGCTTGTTTTTTCTTTTGCTGCATATGTGAAAACTATGTTCCCTGGAAGATACTAATAAGAATGACAGTGTTGTGAATGCACAATGCATTGTTTAGTGTGCTTGAAAGGTGGATAATTATGTCAAAAACCTGGAACAGACAATCTCGAAAAACTGAAGGAATATGCTGAAAAATTCGCTTTCACAGTTAGCTCCACTCTGTTTACGCTGTAAATTCAATTATCTACCGGTAATCAAAACTAGCTTCTCCGAGTGGAAGAGATTCATGTTTGTGTTCCATATCCCCATGCAGTAGGAAAATACATTGATGGTAGTGGCTTTGATCTTATGAGATCAAAGCCACTACCATCAATGTATACTGCAATATCAATGCACTGAAATTTATCTGTACTTTCCTGCAACAATTCTTCAGATTTTTGGAGGTGAAAAATACACTAGAGGCTTGAGTTTCACATAACAGTGTTCTTGATATGCTACGAGCTTCACTTTGAGGTACTGTCGCATTCTCTAGAGAAAATTTCTCTGCAAGAAAAATGCAATTCACTACGTGAAAAATTGTACAATTGTGAAGTTGAAGCTACAATTTCGTTTGAAGTTATCAAAGCAGTAGATGTAAAAGATTGTCTTCCACATATTAAAGAAAGCAGTGATGACATGGCAAAGTTCCTACTATAGTATATGAACCAATTCGGGTCTTCGCAACGTTTCATCCGAGCCACTCGTCAAGGTGACTGGGCATTTCATGTCGCGTCATTATAGGAAAAAATCAAATATTATTTTTCAGTATACTAGACACTTTACTGTATACATAGCACAGATGAAGGTCCTTAAAACAACATATTTAGAAGTATGGAATTCTCTTAAATCTGGTTGTTTTGCAGTATCCAAATCTAATGTGTCATTTACGAAACTATTTTCCGACGAGAACTTGGAACAGAAAATCAAAAAACGGAAGAGCATTGGTGAACTTATATGTTTAACTCAGAATGAAAGTATCCTCGAAAAGTATTTCTTGTGAGCACCAGACGTATTACGTACTGTTTCAAGCTTCTTTAAAAAGAACTGTCCAAATAAAATCTCTAAGCAGCTCAGGAAACACTATCAATTTTAGACTTCCAAGTCACTAAGGATATTTCATAATGCAGCCATCGTCAAGGAGAGTATTCGGAATCATTTTGGAGGAAACCCTTTCCAAGATAATACCACATTAATGAATATTGTGTCACCTATGAAAGTTTTAGCATCTGTGAAGGATGATATTCTGAATTGTGACCAAAAAAGCCAATTGAAATTGAAAGAATTTACAAGAGAGAAACTACGGAGTAAATACGCTAAATTGTAGCTTTAGCGTCGAATGAAAAAAAATTAAAAACATTCAATCCTTGTAACAAGAACACTGCATTTAAGATTGGTGATAAATTGGTTTAAATTCAAGAAGATATGCAACTTCTTGCTGGTTTTCTTATTGTTATGGAATCCAGACATCAAATGTACACAAACATAAATGCATAAACTACAAGTTATTAGTAACACCAAGATCATTATTTTCTTCTGATAGATATCTTCATATTCCATCTGACTAAAATTCATTTATTGCAGAAACAGAGCAATATAATTGTTCTCCCATACTTCAAACAATAGAATATTCAATTGCTTCTCTAATAGAAAAACTGTGTATTATAGAGGGAATTGCAATTGTATTATCAATAAAAAAGATACCTGCCGTGAAAACTTGTGAAGACTTTGCAAATGCTTTTATCGTGATCATTATAAAAATGACAAACAGATACACTGAGGGGAGAATAATATTTGATCAATACCATGAAAACTCATTGAAGGAACAAACTCGTAAGAAAAGATTAGGGGCAACAGAACCTATAAAATTTACTATTTCAAATAGTACCAATATATCTTTAGTATCATTAAAGACGTTCCTTTCACACAATGAAACAAAATCACAGCTAACCAAATATCTTGGGAATAAGTTACTACAGGTTTTTGCTGTTAGCATCAAGAAAATTGTTGTCGTTTTTGGCAATAAAACATACAGTAATCAAGCAAATGTTTATGATTCAAAATTATGTGATCATACACATGAAGAAGCAGACACCATTATACCTCTTCATGTACTTGATATAGTTAACTATCACGATAATTGTGAGATAGATGTATTTTCACAAGATACAGACATTTTCATACTGCTGATTGACTTGGTTTCAAATCATCTAGTAAACAGTGAAATCAATTTTGTTACTGGTCGAGGCAACAAACATAGGAAAATTAATATTAATGAAAGATGTAGAGCAATAGGTGATCATAAAAGCAAAGGTTTACTAGGTTTACATTCATACACTGGTGGAGACTGGGGAGGAAAATTTCTGGGCATTTCAAAACAAAAGTGGATAAAAGTATATATCAGTGATCCGTGTGATGATGATATTATAACAGCTTTTCAAGAACTTGGGGAACCTAACGTTGATCCATTATCCAATCTGTCGTTATTTGAAAAATTCACCAACTTGACTTATTTGAGAAATAGTAATTTTTCAAGTATTTCAGAGCTAAGATGGCACCTTTTCAGAACTAAAAGTTTTGAGGGAGAGAAATTACCACCAACTATTGGAGCACTGAAGCCACATATTCTACGATCCAACTTAATTTGCACCACTGGAAAGGGCTACAAAAATCCCCGACCTATTGTACCCCCACTTAATGGAAATGGTTGGGAAATAGATAGCGAAGGAGAAATTACTCCAGTCAAATCCCTGGAGTTACCTGCGCCTAAAGGCGTTATTGAACTTGTGAAATGCGAGTGTAAAAAAAACATGTACAGTTGGGAAATGTTCCTGTTTAAAGAACTCTTTGGTTTGTACTACTCTTTGCAAATGCAGTGACTGCAATAATACAAAGGACTATCAATACCATCCCAGTGATAATAGCGATTCAGAAGAGGATACGTGATATCCCAGTAGTGTATATACATATAAATGCAGTTTTTAATAATTATTTTTAATATTTTCAGTTATTTATGTTGTTTCATTTAAATATTTTGGTTGTGTATAACTGATTAATAAAACTGCAGTATATCCGATGTCTTTCATATGTTTGTAATTTATTTGCAGCTTATCACTTAAAATACTTAAAAAACTCAATTTACTCCTAATTTTGTTTAAAATTTGTATTTCTTGACCCCGAAAACATATAGTTTGACATATTAGTCATTAATATTCAACAAATATTAAAGAAGTCAGTAAATGGCAGCCATCTTGGATGCCACCGTAAAAATAACCCCAAAAACGTGCAAGAAAAAAATGGCACCTAAGATATTTGGAATCTCCATGTCAAAATCTCCAGTATAAGACAAAAATATCAAACTTGGCACGTCAATCCAGCTGGAGCTACATTTTACGACATTTCAAACCCTACTAACACGGAGATTGAGATTTTACTTTCAGATGACTTCAGTTAGTGAAAATAATGGTCATAGTAAAAATAAAATTAGTTTTTTTTTTTTTTTTTTTTTTTTTTTTTTTTTTTTTTTTTAAATAAAACTTTTTTTTTTTTTTTTTTTTTTTTTGTGAGTGCATATAAAATAAAATTTCTGGATTTCGCCGGCACTCAGATTACAATTTTAACTAAAGATGTGCGAATATTTGCATGGAAAATTGTAACTGGCAAACTTGACATTGAGTTTGGAAATATATTTATTATATATTGATTCAATAATGTAATTACTTTTGCTTTTTATTTTTTTAAACCAAATCGATCGGGTCTTTTAAACATTTCATTCTTCGTTCATTAATTACGAAGATGCGAGCAGTTCATCATATATGAATGAAAGTATTATTATTATTATTATTAAATGAATATTATCTGGTAATTTGTAAGAAGTAAAATTTGCTAGAATTGCTGAAATGGCAAATACATGAGATTATGGGAAACATAATATTAATTCATTATATTTTTATAAATCTTTTTTTTTTTTTTTTTTTAACAAGAATACTTTATTAAACCGTCCTTAAATGTTTTACAAAAGTATTTACATTGTAAACTAGATCCTTTTGAATTCATTGGTACGTTTACATCATTTACAAAAACCAAACAAGAATAAAGTTATTCTTTTCACGTGCCTCAATGTCATTCCTATTGAAGTTTTCTGTTATTATATGAAATCTCATAAAATTGAAAGGTCTTTATATTGTGTTATTTATCTACTAGCACATAAAGCTGTTGGCAACACTTTCCCTTTAGCAAATTTCTTTGTATATCGCTACAGTTACAGGTGATTTGTACTTTTATGTTTGTTTGTGTGAAACTTCTGCGGTCATTGTCTGCGCATGAAACATATGTTGAATGCTAATTTTTGTATATAACGTTAGGGAATTTTCTAAACGTTTGCCACCTGTTATACGGAAGATATTTGCAACGAAAAAAAAAATAATAATAACCGTATTGTACCATAGTGATGGTCATTCTGAAAATATTTTCACCGAAGGTGCTATACTTTATTGGAATGAAAAGACCCGTTCGCTAATACTAATCTTGTGGAAGAATTTTTTAAAGATATCTCGATTGCATTTTAATATTTTTAAATGATTTTTTTTTCTGTATTGGATAGCTGATATCAAACTATATAGAATCCGTGTTTTATTTTTTTTATTTTGTTTACCGATATTTTTTATGAGGACGCTTTTAATTTCGGAACCGGTTTGAAAAGCGAAAGCACTCTCATAAAAAATATCTGCAACCAAAATCGAAAAAGTTAAAAACGACCTGCATTCAGATCAATCTCAGCTATCCGATGCAAAAAATAAATCATTTAAAAATATTGAAATGCAACAGAGATATCTTTATAAATTTCTTCCGTAGGATTAGCACTAGAGAACGTGTCTTTTCATTTTACAAATCGTTGATTTTGAAAAAAAAAATAATTTGATTTATTATTAGTAGTATTATTATTTTAAATTAAAGTTTAAGCTTTTAAGATTCCAAAAATGCTTTACTTCAGCATAAATTAGAAGCAAATTTATACCACAAAATTAAACCAAAAACGAACTTACTGAAGCAGAAAGTGACCTTTTTAAAAAACAAAACAATACATTTCAACAGTTATTTCTTTACTTTTCAGGGGTCTATCCAGACTTTTTTTCCACAGTCCATTTTTGTGAAATTATGAATAGCTTTTTACATTTGTGAAAACTCTAATCATAATTTTATGAATTTGAAATGATCGTTACATCTAATTTCTTGTTTATCCATTATTAACCAGATATATTTATGTAAAATACATATATTTTTCTATTTAAGTAAAAGTTGCAAATCAGATTTTTAGCCAGTTTGAATTTTCCACGTTCCATATAGTTCACGAGTAAAATGGCTATGACGGAATGACAAATAGACACAAGAGTGATCTTATAATGGCCCCGTTTTTATTTTTTTAAAGTACGGAACACTAATTATAAGAATTATACATGCAAAATATTCTTTTTTATTGTTCACCAGTAGTATCAGAGCTAGTTAGAGCATTAATTCAAGTTGCGAATATTGTGAAATGCAATACATACATAACAGCAATTTGGAGGAGGACCCTATATTAATAATTGCTTCTCAATAATTTTCAATAATTAAATAAGGTAAGGAAAATTTCTCTTACCTGTGATCCAAGAAGAAAATCGCCCCAGATCACTTTTCAACAGTAGCACAGAAAATCCGAGAAAAGATGTTTCAGCATAGCTATATAGTGTTTAAAAAAAGAAAAATGAATTATTTCTATGTTATATTTCACATTATTTGTGTTCTGAGCTTCCTTTTCATGATGAACAAGATGTTTCTTATTGATAAAGACTTATATTTAAGTTCTAAATCAAATATAAATTATAATATCTGTAGAGAAAAAAAAAAGCATTCTTCCCGCACATTAACATATATCATTTCAAAACAAGAAAACAGATTGAAATCAGAGTGCAATCGCATAAGGTCATGAGGTATATGTACATCGTTGCAGAAGAATGGTGACCAAAAGAATTGATATAGGCAACATTAAGACACACCATAAGACACACCACCATTGCCGAAGCTTAGAAATTAAAATTAATAGAGTCATTTAAAGAAAAAAAAAAAAAAAAAAAAAGGTCTGGATTATTATTTCAGTTATTTTTTCAAAGTATAAAAGTTTTCTGTTTTGGGGGATTCTTACACTCTAATAGCGAAAATGTTATTATTCATCATTTATATGACGATGATCAAAATATAGTAATTTTTTTAAGAGTTTTAAAATTTAAATTTTTATTTGTGTCCCATAAATTATATCTTAATAATTTTTTTTTTCATGCTATCACAAATAAAATAGAAAATAAAAAGGATATTGCCCAGTGAAACTGATGTCATTGAGCTCACAGGCTACGCATACTAATTGTACATTACAGCCTTATATTTTCAAGGGTTAAATCCGTTCGAAAAAAAATTAAAAAAGGGGAAACAGCTCTCCCCTTTTCCCTTTTTTATACTTAATCAATGAATCCCCTAAACTAATCAGCGATATGCTTTATCATATAAAAATCTATATCCAAAATTCAGAGCAAATCGGATAATTCTTTATGGAAACCCATTTAGCATTTGTATAATGTAAGAGGAGTTATCCCCCTCTTTTATATTTAACCATTAAACTTCCGAAACTATTCAGAGATTTGAACGAAATCTGACAATTCTGCATTAAAAACCATTTATATAAATTAAGGGGAGAGGCATTAGAACCCCCGTTCCCCCTGTTTATACTTATTCAGTGAACACATAATAACAGTCACGGAATCGCCCAGAATCATCAGAATGATCCTATAACTAAATTTTGAACGAAAACTTAATTCTGCATGAAAAACCCATTTATATCAATTAAGGGAGGGGCATGAGCCCCCCATTCCCCCTTTTATACTTATCGAATGAACTCTAAAAACTAATCAAGGAAGCGCCTTATTAGGATATACCTATATACAAAATTTCAAGTGGATCGGATATTTTTATCATGAGTTATCGCGTTACGCACGTACGAACGAACATACAGAACGGGCGGACACATAAGCTCTCAGGCTATGATAGCCTGTGAGCTAAAAACTCCGTTCTTGTACGGCCTGTATTATAAATTGTGTCCGTCTACATCATAAAGTCATCTATCTTAATATGTTGCAAATTTTGTCAACTTTCTGAATTTCTAGATGCTTTTTCACTAAAACAATGAAAAAAAAAAAAAAAATTAAAAAAAAATTATTTTGAGGGCATTTTATCAAAATTTCGGAGGGGGGGGGGATTGAGAAATTGAAAATTCTTATTCAGTGACCCAAAAAACACAAGGTAAGCTTTTCCTCAGAATTATCATGAATGTTTCCGGATAAAACAGTCTATTGCTTGGATTATACGTTTTTCGGCCAATCCAGTTCTATTCGTTAAATCAAGTCATCCGACGCTTCTTCGCCTTTCCCCTCTTAAAATTAAATGAATTTTTCTTCTGATTATATAAGAACATCATAGTTGCTAAGTAAAATTAATGTAGTTTGAAAGAAAATTTTTGCTTAGTAAATAATTAAAAAAAAATAATAATAATACCACATGGAAGCAAAAAAAAAAAAAAAATATTAAATAAGTTTTCTTGTTCAAAATCTGTTTATTTGATCACAAGTTAATTTTTTTACGTACTTTAATTCAATTTTATTTTTATTTAACTACGTTTCAATCTATATCTTTGTATTCTGTAGCACAGAAATTGCTAATAAGAGAATTAATAGTACAATAAAGTAGACAGATAAGTCGTAGATACAGTGTCCAGCAAATGACACCCTGATTTCTAAGTTAACTTTCTCAACAACTAAGATCGATAGTAATATGCAGTAAACGGTTTTTTCATTAGTTAAGCTGTAAAAATCTTATACAGAAATTTCAAACAGTGAATATTTCGAAAAAATTGCGTTCTGATTGCATAGAATGCTTTGATTTGACATTTTTCTTGTTTTAGATTGCCAGCAGAGAAATAATTTTTCAGCTTACACTGCAATATTTTAAAGATTTTTCGAAGTAAATTTTTAGAATTTCGAAATTTTAAAAATTTAATTTAAAAAAACTATGAAATATGGCACTTCAAGCCGAAAAACACATTCTCTGGCAGCAATCTAAAGCAAAAAAAAAAAAAAATGTCAAAACAAAGCACTCTTTGCAATCAGAACACAATCTTTTCAAAATATTTACCGTTCGAAACTTTTGTATTAGATTTGTGCAGCTTAACTAATGAAAAAACCGTTTACCGCATATTGCTATTGATCTTTGTTTTTGAGAAATTTAATTTTGAAATCAGGATGTTATTTGCTGGACACCCTGTATAAATACTTTTTAATTTTTGAAAAACAAATCTTTTCATAAAAATCTAAAGAAGGCTTTCTGTTTATAAAACTAAATTTTCCAATTGTTTTGTGTCTTATAATATTGGTTTAGGTGGTTTTCAAAAATGTATTTTTCACTGCTTAAAAACACGAAACTTTCTGATGTTCATTTTCCTTTTTACGTGTAAAATCATAAACTTAGCGTGCATAATTTTTCAAATTATTTGCTATGGACCCCACATTTTTTCCCCTTCACTTTCCTGTATCGTAAAATGCAGAAATTCAGTACAAAATGACAGCTTTGACAAAATTTTCTAAATGACCTTAGAGAAATCTGAAAAAAGCAGTTGCATTTTATATACTTCGATAATAAGATCCCTGTCAATTTCGTGCATTAGTGAAGACAAATGGATTGAGAAATATATCAGAATATAGCCTGTTTAGATTTGAGAACAGCCTTTGGCTTGTTTTCATTAATATGTATAGTGTAAGAATTTCAACGGCAAAAACAAGCAAATTATATATATATATTCCAAAGGAAAGCATAGTGGGTTAAATGCGTTTTGATATAATCGAATCAATAAATTTTTTAGAACAGGATCTTTAATAAAGTAAATGAGATAATTTAAAACTATATTTGATTTCTCACCACATCAATATTTCATGCGACCAGCTTTCGATAGTTTTTTGTCCTGTTACATTGAATTTGGCATCTGAAAAATGACGTTATAATTTATAATACCAATGTTAAATAGATTTCTCTGAGCAAGAAAAACAGATGGTAGGTACTTAATTCCAATAACTTACCTAACCGCAGTTAATAAACTGTTAAAATGTTTTATAGGAAACCAGATTTCTTCGTAATAATTATAATTATCGTCGTTTCACGCAAAAATGGGGAGGGGATTTACAGAATTATCTTCTTTCTTCTCCAAAACTTCCACCTCAATTAATTATCGGCGAACGTTAATGCCAAAGAGGGATATTGACACAATAATTTACTCTTCTCTATTAAAAGCGATATCCCACTGACACTAATTTCCCGAGATAATAAGAACGGGGTGGGCAAACACGAAAACGAACCCGTCACTGAACTTCATCCAAGTCGTCCATCAGGCATAGGATAATATTTAATCAACCCGTTCAGCGGCTATAATGATTTCTAATTAGAAAGTGGAGAGGAACCTCCAATTGAACGAAGATTTTAAACGATGACATTTAATTGTAGATGATAGCAACAAAAAAGTTTTTTTTTTTTTTTTTTTTTTTTTTTTTTTGTGTGTGTGTGTGTGTGTGTTAGAGAACTTTCAATGAATAAGTCTGAGCATCTGTCCAGATGATTTAGGATAACTCTGATCATATCTCTTATCAGCTATTTTATCAGACATATCAGCACCTGATTGCGAGAATTATTATCATATGAATGGGTTGTTTACATCCACAGATTAAAAGCAAATTTGCATCAAACACATAATACATTGCTTAGGGCAGGGTATTTAATCAAATTTTCCACTCTCTCTTTCCCCTCCCTTCCAAATGTGCATTCAAAGTTCTCATCAAGTAAATAAATCCTGTCTGCATAATTCCCGGTAAAGAATTTTATCTGATTTCCCCATATTTATTGACTTTTAAGTTTAGGTACTTTCTGTGATTTGAATAAATCTGAGGCGTTTGTCCGAATGATTAAAGACACTTTTCTTTATTTGACCACATAACCTTCATACTAAAACCAGAATATTTGAAAAAAATATTGACTAAACTAAAATAATTACTTAATAATTTAAACAATTAAATATTTTCAATTTTTAAAAAATGTTTTTAAAGTACTAAAAAAAGAAAAAGAAAAAGAAACTACTTGGATGTGCCAATCTAAAAACTTTCTTCTATCTCATACATTCATTTTAATATTTTAAAAATAGTTACTTATGTTAATGCTTTAATAATTTTAATCCAATACCATATCAACTTTGATTTTCATCTTAAATTTCTGATTCAGTCATTGAATCGGAATAAAAACGAGTTTTTGTCTCTGCACGAGCCGATGGACAATAGAATGATAGGCAGATTTTTTTCAAATTCAGGGAGGCCCTACTTGCCATGCCGATAAATTTTAGTTCAGTTCTATGCATAAATTCATACACTTTATAATGGTAAAATAAAGAAAATGGCACAGAGATCGTGATTATAGCGCCTTCCTTCAGGCGGATTTTTTTTTTTTTTTTTTCAAATTCAAGGAGGGTCTGCAGACCATAGCTAAACACTTATACAAAAAATTTCATTCAATTCTATGCATAACTTCATCCACTTTTCTGTGGTAAAATATGAAATGACGCAAAAATCGCTACTGCAGCGCCCCCTTCCGGCGGATTTTTTTCAAATTCAGGGAGAACCAACTAGCCATAGACAGACTCTTACACAAAAGATTTCGTTCATTTCATTTCGTTCATTGCATAACTTCATACACTTTTAGTCAGTACAATTGTTGTAAACAATCAAAACTTATTTGGGTTCAAAAATCTTCTAAATATTCTTGAATTTTCTTTTTAAAAATTTTATTACATACTTAGAATTATAGAATAAAGAAATATTGAATTCAAATTATTTACATACTATGTACAAAATGTATAATATGTACAAAATATAAATGCTTTTACCTTGATAATTTTTGATCATCATACTAAAAACTGGAAAGATGATCCTTTATGCATTTCTGCGTGCCTTTTCATAAAATTAACATAATTCTTCAATAAAACTCAAGACACGCACGACACAAAAAATTATAAACATTCTCTCTAAAAAATTCTTTTTCATTCCATCAAAAATTGATGCCAACTTTTTTATCTAAACTTTTAACTCATCTCGTAAGATAAAAAATATAAAAAGCAAAGCAGACGAAAAAACAGCTTCGCTTCCATAGCAACGAGTCGCGTCTTATAAATAAATTAAATATCACAATTGCAAATATGCAAACGATTTTCTGTGAATAAACTGGGATAACTTAATTTATCAATTCCTAACATACTCCCACCTTTAATTTAGGCGGAAGCCAAATTAAACTTAAGATCACTTTTGATCAAATTAAGCCCTAATTCAAAATAAAAAATATGCAAATAAATAAAGATAATAACTAAACAATAATAAAATAATAATGAAACATTTAGAGTTCTAGAAAAGTCAATTCAGGGTTTTAGAAAAGTCATTTCAGAGTTCTAGAAAAAGTCATTTCAGAAGTCTCTGTACTACTCTATCACTTCTAGTTTTACTGTTACTCACAGTCTGGATTACAGGGTCATCAGGACTTGATATCTCTAATGAGTACAGCTTACGAAGTGGACGCACCAAGGTCCCTGAACTTGTTTTAACTTCAGCCACTCTAGCTGCTCCATCTCGACTTGGGAAAATCTTTACAATTTTTCCTATAGGCCAATAAAGTCTCTTTTGGTTTAGTTCTATCAAGACTACTTCACCTAGTCTGACAGCTTGTCCTTTCTGTTTTGATTTTTGGACCAATTCAGCTAAATATTCTTTTCTAAATCTATTTCTAAGTTGTTGCCGAATATTTTGACAGTGTTTATATCTAGATTGAAGTTTCTTTGAATCTATTGCATCTAAATCAGAAACACCTATTTCTTCAATGTCTTGCAAAAATGATGATGGAGTCAAAGGTATAAATTTATCTGTTTCTTCAAAAATATAGGTTAGAGGCCTTTTATTTACTGTTGCTTCGACATCACATAGAACAGTCATGAGTTCTTCAAAAGTTAAAGTTGAAGTGCCGAGTGTTCTGATCAAGGGAATTTTAACACATCTAATCAGACGCTCCCACCATCCACCCCACCAAGCTGCTGCTGGAGGGATGAACTTCCATTTAATAGGAGACAGTTCTTTTGAAGAAACTATTGCATTCCAATCCAATGATTTTAAAAGGTTATTGGTTCCTCTAAAATTTGAGCCATTATCAGAGTATATAGTAGTCGGCCTTCCTCTCCTGCATATAAATCTTCGAAGTGACTGAATGAATCCTTCCGCTGAGAGACTGGATACAAGTTCCAAATGTATTGCCCTATATACTGCACATGTAAAAAGTACAACCCAAACTTTGGATCTTTGCTTTACGAAAAGAGGGCCAAAAAGATCAGCTCCAACAACTTCAAAAACTTTGGAATCTCTGACTCGATCTAGAGGTAGGTGGATTGGAGGTGTAGTATATGGCTTTGTAGAGTATCTTTTGCATCTGTAACACTTAGACAATTGACTTCTAATGATGCGTCTAGAAGAAATTATCCAATATTTTTCTCTCAAAATGGATCCAACTGTTTGAAGTCCAGCATGACAATTCTTTAAATGACATTCTTGAATCAGACAATTCACTACATGATGTTTCGATGGTAATAAAATTGGATATCTGAAAGAAAACTCGTCATCCCGCTCTAATATCTTTGTTTTTACTCTCAACAAACCTTCTTGATCTTTCATAACCTTTAATCCTTTTATTGCATCAGTAGTATTACCAAAACTTTCAGATTGTATTATTGACCAGAGCGACCTTTCCGCATCTTCTTTTTCTTCAATTGACAATTCTGATGGAAAACATATATTTCGATTTCTGCACTTCATTATGAATCTCTTCACCCAACATACGACATTAATAAATCTACCAAATTTTGAAATTCTACTATATATCATAAATTCAAGTGAATTAGAACATAAAAGAGTAGGTACTGCAGTTTTCTTCTTTTCCATCATTACTAATTCTTCGTTGGGGCTTGTTTCTGAATGTGGCCAATTTTCTTCTGATAACTTCAACCACTCTGGTCCCTCCCACCATCTCATCTTCAGCAGCTGTTTAGGACTACATCCGCGAGAAGGTAGATCAGCAGGGTTGAGATGACCAGGTACGAAGTTCCATTGTTGAGATTCGGAAAATTTACAAATTTCTCTAACTCTATTGCCTACAAACGTTCCCCATTGATCATTTCTTCGAATCCAAGCGAGAACTGTCGAAGAGTCGGTCCAATACTTTACTGGTATGGAAATACAATTAAAGGCTTTCAAAACAAATTTAGTCAACCTTATTCCTAAAATACAAGCAAGAAGCTCTAAACGTGGTATGGTTACATTTTTCTTTGGTGCAAGACGAGACTTAGCTCCTAAAAGTTGTACAAAGACTGCGTCTTTATCTTCACAACGTAAGAAAACTGCTGTTGCATAAGCTCTGGTACTTGCATCACAAAATGTATGAATAGACCATTTTTCTTTACAACCATATCCTACACGTCTATTTATCTTCACGTCATTTAAATACTTGAGTTCGCTATACCATTTTTGAAAATTATTCCGGATTTCTTCTGGAAGTGGAGCATCCCAATCTAATTTCGTCGACCAGGCGTCTTGAATTATCAGTTTGGCTGGCAACAATGCTGGGGCTAAAAATCCTATTGGATCGAAGATCCCTTGGGTTACAGCTAATATCTTTCTTTTCGACAGATTTTCTATCTCATCACTAAATTTATAAGCGATCTTCAAACTATCTTCCATTGTGTCCCACTTCAACCCTAAAACCGGAACTATCGTTGTTACATTTTTGCTGAGCACCTTCTTTTCGTTAAGGAAACTGCTGTCTTCACTTTTAATTGGTCCGAATTCCCACATTCTTAATTCCATTTTCGCATCAGCCATGATTTCTGTAGATTTTGAAATAAAATTTTCTAGTTCAGGCACATTGTCGACTGAAGTAACGCAGTTATCTATATAGTATGATTTCATAAGCTTCTCAGCTATCTGTTTGTTTTCTTCATCAACATTACTCAAATGATATCTTATAACTGCACCTAGCAAAAATGGGCTACAAGTTGCTCCAAAAACTACTCTATTGTGTTGATAAACTTGAAATTCGTCAGGACTCTTCCACCATAAAAATCGCAAGAAATGCCGATCTGATTCTTTGACTTCAATTTGAAGAAATGCTCTTCTTATATCGGCTACTACCCCAATAGCTTTCTCACGAAATCTTATTAACACTGCAGGAATTTGTTCGATGAGGTTTGGTCCTTTAAAGAGGCAATCATTTAAAGAAGGAGACCTCCCTACCTTACACGATGCATCAAAAACTGGTCGAACACTTGTAGTAAGACTATCTGGTTTGATGACGGGATGATGAGGTAAAAAATGTCCTGGAATCTTGAGTGCTTCATCTGGTACTTTACTTATAACGCCTTCTTCTTCCCATTCATAGAAAACTTTAGCATATTCTTCAAACATTTTCATTGATTTTAATTTCTTTGTTGAATTTATCAATCTTCGTTCAGCTATGTGTCTATTTGAGGGAATCTCACGTTTGCCGTTAATCCAAGGAAGACCTACAATATAGCGACCTTCTATATTTCTATCAACTTCTTTTATAAAATTATCATGAGCGAGTTCTTCTTCTTCTGCTTTAGACAAAGTTTGACAGGGATCTGTTATACCAATTGTCTCTAACTTCCATAATTTTGGAATCTTCATATCTTTTAAAGCTAGGTTCGTGATAAACATATTTCCATAATTTAGGCAAGACTGTGATGTACTTTCTAAACGACCACAAAGTGTCCATCCAAACTTTGTCTCTATTGCTGTAAGACCGCTCTTTAACTGTTTTACTCGACCTGTAAGAAGTTGTCCGTAGTAATCGCTTCCAATCAAAATTTCAATTTTTGGACTTCCTGCTCCTAAATCTGTGATCCATAGTTTATTTTGTTTAAGCTCTTTAATTACTGATTCTTTTGGTATCCGAGGAATATAGTTACAAATTATATCTTGATCCAAAAGTTCTAAGACTTCTTTCGTTTGTTTCTGTCTATCAGAAGAACTTAACTCAACTTGGAATTTATTGTGAGATTTAGCTTCTGTTTGCGTACCACCAAACAAAGTGTGTACAATAGCTTCAGAAGAAATGGGATGTAAACCTAACTCTTCAGCTGTACCTTTTAAAATATAGCTCTTTTGCGACCCACAATCAAGTAACGCTCGTACTTTCTTTGTTATTCGACCTTTAATAACTATTTCTAAAGTCATAAGGGCTACTTCAGCAGAACACTGCTTACTTGCTATGGTGCTTTGAATAACTTCTGGGGTCTTAACTGTATTTTCTGGTTCTTTACACATTGAAATTTCAGGGCATAATAACTCGGTATGGGGTTTAGAACAAACGTGGCAACGAATAAAAACTTTGCAAACTTTAGCGTGGTGACCAAAACGAAGACATTTTAAACAGCAATTTTTATTCTTAATTTTGGCCTTCCGTTCATTAAAGGAAAGAGATCTAGCCCTAACACAGTCCTTGCTTTCATGAGATTTACTGCAAAATAAACAAAGGCGTTCTTTTGCGCTAAATAGCCCTGCCGCAGTAGGTATTTTACTTTCTGCTTTTCTTAACTTTTCTTTAGGTTTGTCTTTAAAGCCCAGCTCTATAAAACTCGATTTGGCTAATTTGAATCTTTCCTCGTTTGCAACTTCTTGTTTCAGAAATTCCATCAAACTTATTATATTTGCTTTTGTTGACAATGCATTATTATTACTAACAGTGTTTGATGTGATTGAAATATTATATCGCTGCCATGCTTTTAATACATCTTCCGATAAGCTAGATTCTATCATGGGATAGAGCCACGCCGAATTGCTTTCTAAACTTAAACCCATTGATTCTAACGATCTTAAATATGCCTCGACTTTCGTGAATAAATCTGATAAGGGAAGTTTATCTTTGCCGTGCGCCTGTACATTAGCTACAATCAATTTTAGGAATTCTCTAACGTACACTTCTATTAGTAAATCTTTATTTCCAAAACGCTCTTGAAATGCCTCGACAGCTTTGGGGTAATTAACTGCGGTCATTGGATAGCTCTCTAACAAGCGCCTGGCACTGGTTCCAGGTTCTACCGATTGGATAAGATACTGAAATTTGTCACTATTATCCAAATCTATGTCTTCATGAATTTTCTGAAACTGGGACCAAAATGAAAGATAATTTATTAACTGCGAATCGAATGGCTTAATATTTAGTTTAGGTAATTTATAATGCTTTGATTTGGAATAACCGTGATCTGTGCTTTTTTCACTATCATCTTGATTACGTTTATTTGTACCCAGTGCTTCGCTAACTTTACGCTTAATGGTAATAAATTGATCTGAATAACTTTCATTTTCCACTACTTCATTTTCAATAGCCTCTTCATCGCATTTATCATCATCTAACATGAGTTCAATTATAGCTTCATCAATAGATTTAATTTCAAGAATCAAATTTTCTAATTTACTAAAATCGTCTGAAATTTTACCCTTATCTAATGACTCGCTGTTAATTTCTTCATTCAAAACATTTAAAGTTCTGGTAAATGACGAACGTAGCGGCGTACGCTTTTTCTTTAGCTTATTCATCTTAGAAAAATTAAATAGTAATGCACAGCTTATGAAAACACTATACGCTATAAAAACAATTCAATATCTCAACATTATTATTCAAATGTCCCTGTTCGGGCGCCAGATTATGTTGTAAACAATCAAAACTTATTTGGGTTCAAAAATCTTCTAAATATTCTTGAATTTTCTTTTTAAAAATTTTATTACATACTTAGAATTATAGAATAAAGAAATATTGAATTCAAATTATTTACATACTATGTACAAAATGTATAATATGTACAAAATATAAATGCTTTTACCTTGATAATTTTTGATCATCATACTAAAAACTGGAAAGATGATCCTTTATGCATTTCTGCGTGCCTTTTCATAAAATTAACATAATTCTTCAATAAAACTCAAGACACGCACGACACAAAAAATTATAAACATTCTCTCTAAAAAATTCTTTTTCATTCCATCAAAAATTGATGCCAACTTTTTTATCTAAACTTTTAACTCATCTCGTAAGATAAAAAATATAAAAAGCAAAGCAGACGAAAAAACAGCTTCGCTTCCATAGCAACGAGTCGCGTCTTATAAATAAATTAAATATCACAATTGCAAATATGCAAACGATTTTCTGTGAATAAACTGGGATAACTTAATTTATCAATTCCTAACAACAATGTTGAAAACGGCACAAAAATTGTTATTGCAGCGCTCCCTTCCGGCGGAATATTTCAAAGTTGAAGGCGAACCTACTTGCCACAGCCAAAAACAGTCACAAAAAAAATTGGTTCAGTTCTATGCATATCTTCATACACTTTTTGCTGGTAGAAAGGCAACTTTCTGACACACACACGAACAGACAGACAATTTTGTAAAAACATGTTTTTTGGAATATCTGATCCCTAAAACGTGTAAATCCGTCGAAAACCGGAAGTAAAAAAAAATTTCCATTACAATACTTTCTTCTGTTGAAGATAGAAAAAAGTAAAAAAAAAAAAAAAAAAAAAAGAAAGAAAGAAAGAAAGAAAGAAAAAAGAGAGAGAGAAAGAAACTTACTTTTTTCTGGTTTTAAGTTATAGATGATATAGAAATGAATTGATGATTAAAATTTATTTTGATTACCATACGTGGTATTTTAGTAAAACTGCGCGCAGTATCAAAATTCATCGTTTTGAATAAACGCGAGGTAAAGCTCCATTTTCACTTTTCACATCATGTATGTAGTTTTAATAATACTGCCATAATTAATAAACTAATGGGAATTTTTTAATATGGTTTTTTTTTATATTGTTCAAAAATGAATACGAAATTGAAATATGTATTACAAAAAAGTTCGAAATTTTTTAAGGTTTAAAGGTACCCTACCCTTTTAATCAGGCAATAAATGATTTTCCTAAGAGATTTACCACCATGATCAGTAATTATGCGTTAAAAATCAACATGCGTTGCTTTTATTTTAATCCATCTTTTTAAACAGGCTGTAATGCCTGTTTATCTTTTTATAATTCGTCGAATAGGATGAGGCATTAAAAAAAAAAAAAAAAACCATCGAATTTCAAAGGCATTTTTTTCCCGGTAATATACATATAATTTGGACGTGGAATATTTAGTCGGCATTCAAAAACACACTTTCTGTGGTTTCCCCGTGCAAGGAAACAGAAAAGGCGTAAAAACTGAGAAAGAAGAGTAAAGAAGAGCAAGAAAGGGCACAAAACGGGGCGGTAATTGTAGGCGCGGCTGGGACGAATATGGATGTTCCCGACGGGCCCTGTTTACTTTTGCGGGGCAGATAATTGCAGGCCGGCATTCGCCCTAACTAATCCGGTATCCAAATAGATGGTAAAGCACACCTTTTGGGTGAAGAACGCTCGCTGAATTGAAATGACAGGTAGGATGTTTAAATGGCGTTGTGGTATGTGGAAAAGAATAAATACACATTTGTTGACCTTGCTCAACTCCTTGAAGCTGCCCATCATCTAACATTAATGCGAGATGTGTTGTTACTCTGTATATTTTCGAGGCGTTATTAATTGTTATTCGGCTTAAGCGATTTTATCCAAGACTTTTTTGGTTGTGATCTTTGTGGCAACACGTGTGTAGAATGTATGATGGACATTAGACAATATAAGTTTTGTCAAGCTTTATACTTTCTGGGGAAATTAGATTATAGTTTATTTTATTATTCTTCACATTTGGTAACGCTTTGCTGCATACTTTAAAACCGGCAAATCCCCAACATTAAATTTGCTATTTTCTTGCTAAAAGGATCACACAGAATGAGAATAATTTATTATTATATATATAAAATCCCTTCGTGTATAACGATTTCGGGGTCAACCCATCCACGAGAAAAAACACTTAATGTGACCAATGACAAATTATATTGTGAAAAGTTATCTCCGATTTTAAAGGCTATCAACTTTTTGTCCAATGCAAATGTTCCAGAGTCATAATGGAGAGTTCTCATTTGTCAGATTTACAGTTTGAGCTGTAAATGACGTCACTACATTTTACTGTGCTTTGAAATCTTTTCCCTATTTCAAACACAGGGCGTTTTCAGCACAACTTACCGGTCATTAAACCGGTGACTTACCGATTGTAGACAAGTACGAAATGAAAATCAAGGCGAAGTGTGACGTCAGCTACAATTCAACAGGACAGTTTTCATTGGTGCCACAATTCGCTTTCGTACTGCCCTGCAATCGGTCGATAACATTGGTTACTAAGTTGCGCTGAACACGCCCACAGTATTCACACTGTTAAAAATTTGACTCATTTGCTGCAGCATCTCTCCACCGCTTTTATAGAAAACGATTACTTGGCTGTGTTATGGAGCATTCTCATTGGTCATAAAAGAGACATTCTATAAAAGCTGTGGAGTGACGCTGCAGTAAATGGGTCAAATTTTTAGCAGTACACTGTTAAAAATTTGTCCCTTATGCTGCATATTCGAGTTTATATTCGTGTTGCTTTATTATTTTATTTATTTTTATTTATTTATTTATTTTTTACAGCCGTGAATGACTTGATTGTCACATAACGAATCACGATTGTTTACTCTTCATTATTGACATTTGTTTTCGATTTTATAAAGTATTTTCTTTTAAGTATTAGCTAATGGTATAAAATAGTTAATTCACAAATGTTTTAAAATAGCATTATTAGTGCATGTTTTGCATTATTAATGCATGTTAATTTGCATGTTTTTTGTGAAATAATTTCTGTAATTTTGCGAGTGAAATTCATTAGCTGAATATTCTATGCCATTATTTTACCCATTCAATTAATAATTTGGCTACCCTCTCATATTCGTCTGGAAATGGCCAAAATGAAAAAAATATTTATACATTTTGGATATTTTTATTTTCTCTCAGTATTTTAAAATATCTTTTGACTGTAGTTTCACAATGTATTCTTTTATAATTGATATTTTACCTTACTTTATTCTTTTAAAATTTATGCATTTACCATTTGTTCATTACAATCCCTCCCCATCCACCAGATAGTTTTGTTATAATTTTAAATGCAGATTTCTATTGAATTTTTAGATTTTTCCCTGATGTTCAATCTTTGTATTTTTCAAAATTGTTTAAGCCTAAAGTGGCTATGATTGACCAAAGTTGTTGTAAAGTTTTATCATCCTTTTAAAAATGGAAACACGTCATTTTGACGGGCTATCATCTAGTAGATATATAAAAAATACATGTGGCACTCGGGGACTGCCGCGGTAAAGCTATTGCATAGCATTTTTTATCAACTTATGCAATTATAATTATTTATTTATTTTTTATTTATGCAGTTTTTTATTTTGTCTTTGATATTAATTCAAGTTACAATTTTTGAGCGTGATGACCGATAACAACATTTTTTTTTTCTTTTATTGAATAAATGAGAGGTTAATATCGTTTAAAATATTTTTAACATCTTACAATACATGTAGGTTAATCAGGAATTTTTATCATTGAAACTATACGTTTATGGTAGCTGAAATAAAAAACATAAGTTTGAGACTTGATATTTTCAAAATATCTGAAAAATACCGCGTCAATGTCTGCCGAAGACTACCGAAGGATACCGTGCCGAAGTCTGCCAAACTGAAGCGACGTTAGCCGGAGTGTTAGGTTTTTTTTTTTTTTTTTTTTCTCATTACGGAATTTTTGGATTCTTTCGCCGCGCTCAAAGCTCACTATGAAAATTAGATCGCGAATTATAAGCATTTTAAATTTTTCGACACTCAACGTGGGGGGGGGGGGGGGTCACCTGTCACCAAAAGTAACATTGTCTCATAATAAATTACCAAACAAAATTTGGCCGCGCTACGAAAATTAGATAGCGAGTTATAAGCACTTTAAATTTTTCGACCGTCACCATGGGGGATCTCCTGTCACCAAACATTAACACTGTCTCATAATAAATTACCAAACAAAATTTGGCCGCGCTACGAAAATTAGATCGCCAATTATAAGCATTTTAACTACTTCGACCCTCACCGTGGGGGGTGGTTCTCCTGTCACCAAAAATTAACACTGTCTCATAATAAATTACCAAACAAAATTTGGCCGCGCTACGAAAATTAGATTGCGAGTTATAAGCATTTTAAATTTTTCGACACTCAACGTGGAGGGTCACCTGTCACCAAAAGTAACACTGTCTCATAATAAATTACCAAACAAAATTTGGCCGCGCTACGAAAATTAGATCGCGAGTTATAAGCATTTTAAATTTTTCGACCTTCACCGTGGGGGGGGGGGGGTCTCCTGTCACCAAAAATTAACACTGTCTCATAATAAATTACCAAACAAAATTTGGCCGCGGTACGAAAATTAGATCGCGAATCATAAGCATTTTAAATTTTTCGATCCTCACTATTGGGCGGGTCTCCAATCACCAAAAGCTACATTATCCTACCTTATTTTATCTTAAGACGATTCTTTTCTGTACACATTCTATCAGGAATTTTTATTATTGAAACTATAGATTTATAGTAACTGAAATAAGAAATATGAGTTTGAGACTTGATATCCTCTAAATATCTGAAAAATACCGCGTCAATGTCTGCCGAAGTTTACCGAAGGATACCATGCCGAAGTCTGCCGAGCTGAAACGAAGTTAGCCGAGTGTTAGGTTTTTTCGTTACGGATGTGTTAGGATTTTTCGCGTTACGGAATTTTTGGATTCGGTCGCCGCGCTCAAAGCCTGCGATAAAAGCTATGCAATAGCTTAATAATCTAAGTACTTTTTTATTTACAGCCTGTTCACTGCAGTCCATAACAAAACAAATAAAGTATTTTATAAGCAGACCCAGGAAGCGGCAGCACAAACAATCATTTTTTTAAATTCACAGACGAAATTCCAGAATTAGTTAAGGGTATTCTCAACTGCTCCGCTCAACAAGCGCAAAACATTTTACACATTTACAAATTTATTTTTCAACGGAAAGATATAAAATTGGAATGCCTGACTATGGCAGGGATTTCGAATCGAACTGAATTTTCCATTTTATGATAGTTAAATTACCTATCCAGTTCTAAGCTATTTCGATCACGTGATCACCCGTTTTACTCCTGCTTTTCGACCAGTTTTTCTGCTTTCGTCGGGAAACGTGCTCAAAAATGTCCATTTTGATGGCTTGTAATGAAAAACCTATTGTGTTTTTAAAAAAACAGAAAATTGAGTGCAATTAGATAGTTTCTGAATAACAACACCTGCTATTTTCATGCATTTCCGAACAAAAGGGCCACTTTGTGACACATGCATTAATTTGTTTTTGTTCTTAAATGCATGAAAATAGCAGGTGTTGTTATTCAGAAACTGTCTAATTGCACTCATTTTTTTTTTTTTTTTTTTTTTAAACACACGCTTTTAAAGTTGACGTTTTTGAGCACATTTCCTGACAAAAGCAGAAAAACCGGTCGAAAAGTAGGGGAAAAACGGGTGATCACGTGATCGAAATAGCTTAGAACTGGATAGATAATTTAATTATGACAAAATGGAAAACCAAGTTCGATTCGAAATCGCTTCCATAGTCAGGCCTTCCAATTTCATATCTTTCTGTTAAAAGATGAATTTGTAAATGTGTCAAAACGTTTTGCGCTTGGTGAGGGGAGCAGTTGAGAACACCTTTAAAACTCAATTCGCATTTTAAAACACAATCGGTCTGGTGGGAAACATCTTCAGATCCGATTTTAGCGGTTGACACGTTGGTTTATTGTCGTGTTTTCCTGCTGTTAATCCTCCATGATTCCATACCTTTGGGTGCAGGAAAGCACAATAGTAAACTTACGAGTCAGCTCCTAAAATCGTGTCTAAAGGTATTTTCCACCAAGATATGACTTGACAGACCGATTGCGTTGTAATATGAGAATGAATTTACTACGGAAATGTCAAAGAATTAAATAACATTTTTCATTTTCATATAAATATGGTATGGCAGATTATCAACGACAGAGACCTTTTCGTGATTGTCGAAAAGGCCGAACTGTCTCGAATGTTGGTTCAAATGCAAATTATTTAACATTTTCTGCAAAAATCATTTATTGTTATTAGAAAATAAGAAATACTATTCGATTCCTGGATATTTGAATTAAAATATATGTTTTTACAAAGAACGTGTGAATGGATTTTAAATTAGCGAGTTCTGTATTACTAAAATTTAATGATTGCTTGCTTTAATGTAATGTTTGTTATGCTTTTAATATTTGTTCATTGTTTGAATTTACAACATTTTGCATACACCATTTAGAAAATTTGTGATTTTTTTTTTCACTTTAACATTGTCCTTGTTGAAAAGGTACATCTCTTTTATCAATAAAATTTAATTTTTTGTTAAATTTTAAAAAACTCTTCAAATACGTTTTCAGCTCTTTCTCTCCCTTTCGAAACATAAAGTAAACTAGCAGGGGAGACCGAGCTTAGCTCGGTCAAAATTAACTTTGTGTTCAACTCGATATAGTATTTTCACTGTATCATTAACTCTGTATTATTACTGTAAAACATGTTTATAATAGTATTATTTAGAAAAACAATCAATAAGAAAACTATGTTTTTATGTGCTTCTTTATAAATTTTACTTTATTTTAAAATTTACAACGAAAGGACATCGATCTAAATCACTTTTTAGCTCGACTCTGATTGGTTTAACCATGCATCTCGAATCCTCTTAAGAATGCAGAGCTGCCAAGTCTCCGGCTTTTTGCACACCAGTATTATTTTAGAGAAAATCATCTGTTTTTAAGTCGTCTCAATGTTCCAATTACTTAAAACATCATTTTCTGTACAATAATACTGGTATCCAAAAAGCCGGAGATTTGGCAGCTCTGAGAATGTATTAAAAAATTCTTTACATACTAAAAGACAATATTTTTTGCTAGATATAGCCAAATTTGGAGGCATTCTTTCATTTGGCTCCAAATACGTGTTTTGGTTTTTGTAATTTTTATAGTCGATTTTTTGGCCATATGTCGCCAATATTTTCTCAAATATCACCAATATATTGGCTTTGGCTATATTCTCGTGGCCCTGACCAGTATTACCCAAAATGAGCCACTAATCAAATTTGATCAAGCATGTGACATAGCTCAATCGTCTTCAGGTAATCAAAAACAGTAGAATATAAAATTGAATCAAAATCGTTTAAGCCATTTTTTAGGTAAAATTATCTTGGCAGCATTCAGCAATAAAGCGAAATGTCCCACTAATATAATTTTGTTTAACATGCGGCTCAGCTCAATAGTCTTCTCGTGACAAAAAACGTTTTGTTTCAAAATTTAGGTAAAATTGATTGAGTCGTTGTTATATATAATTAGAATGACCCTAGCTCATTAAGACCCAAAATGACCCACAAATCGAATTTTCGCGAGCATGTGTCCAAGCGAAATGATTTTCTCTTTCTCAAAAATGATATAATACAAAGTATAGTCAAAATGGTGAGTACTATTTTCTATATAAAATTAGCATGACCCATCATGACCAACAAATGACCCTTATAATCGAAATCTCTCGAACGTGTGGCCCAGCTCATTAGTTTTAGCATGCCGAAAAACATTAGATACAAAATTTAGATAAAATCGATTGAGCCGCTTTTTAGATATAGTTAGTTTGACCCTGACTCCTTATGATCCAAAATGACCCATTGATCGAATTTTCTCAAAAATCTGTCATAACCCAATGATTTTCTTGTGCCCGAAAACGATAAAATACAAAATTTAGTCAAAATTGCGCGAAACGTTGTCTAGATAAAATTAGAATGACCCAAAAGTGGCCCACTAATCGAAATTTCTCGAACATGTGACCTACCCCAATGATTTTCTCATGCCAAAAATATGTTGTATACGAAATTTCGTTAAAATCGACCCAATCATTCTTTAGATATAGCTTGACCTTGACCCATTAAGACCCACAAATGACCCTTATAATCGAAAGATCTCGAATATGTGACTTAGTCCATTAGTTTTCTCGTTTCTAAAAATTGTTATGTACAGAATTTCGTTAAAATTGATCCTGCCGTTCTTTAATTATATATAGCTTGACCCAGACCCTTTATGATCCAAAATGACCCATTAATCGAAATTTTTCGAACATGTAACCTAGTCCAATGATTTTATCGTGCCAAAAAAATGTTGCACACAAAATCTCATTAAAATCGATCCACCTGTTCTTTAGATATAGCATGACCCATTATGACCCATCATGACCCAGAAATGACCCTCATAGTCGAAATCTCTCAAACATGTGATTTAGCCCATTAGTTTTCTCATGTCAAAAAACTGTTACATACAAAATTTCGTTATAATCCATCACGCCGTTCTTTAAATATAAATAGCTTGACCCAGATCCTTAATGACCCAATATGACACATTAAAATTTTTTTTCGAGCATGTAACCTAGACCAATGTTTTTCTCGTGCTCGAAAACCATAGAATGCAATTTTTAGTTAAAATTGCGTGAGAAAATCTCTAGATAAAAATAGCATGACCCACAATGACCCCAAAAATGACCCATTAACCGAATTTTCTCGAACATGTTACCTAATCCAATGGTCTTCTTGTAATCCAAAACGATAAAATGTAAAATTTGGTCGAAATCGTTAGAGCCGTTTTTTAAATAAAAATGGCTTGACCCACAATGACCCAAAAATGACCCACTAATCAAAATTTTTCGAACATGTGACCCAGCTCAATTGTTTTCTCGTGCCAAAAAACGATTGGATACAAAATTTCCTCAAAATCGATCCAGCCGTTCTCTAAATATAAATAGCTTGATCCTGACCCATTATGACCCAAAATGACCCAATAATTGAATTTTTTCGAACATGTGACCTAGCCCAATGGTCTTCTCGTGCCCGAAAATGGTAAAATCCAAATTTTTGCGAAAATCGTTAGAGCCGTTTTTGAGATAAAATTTACCCACACAGACACACACACACACACACACACACACACACAATTTTTGCTCGCATTATAGTATAAGATAATTGCAGATTAAAATTTTAAATATAACAGATGAAGTACGCTCTGAAGAATCAAAAACTCATGTTGTTTTTAAGAAAGTAATTTCTGCATTAAAATATAAAAATAAATAGTTAAATACACGAGTTTTAAAAATCTAAATACAAGTTCATTATAATAATGTGAAAATAAAACTATATTTATTGAAAAAATGGATATCGCCACAATATGGAAAATAGGCCATGCCAGGCAGCTCCTTTTAAAATTATATTTAAAAAGTCGAAAGATTTGGACTTACAAAATAAATTACTTAAAATTGTTTGTATGTTTAATTACTATTGTATTGTAATATAAGAATTTTTCATTTAAATATACAGTGAAATATACACTCATCAATTACAGAGGAAATGAAAGACCTATCAAAGAATATTTCAAAAAAATATTGTAACTTTCCATAAAATAGAATAATAATGCTACAATTATTCCCCATATTTCTTGAATTATCTCATAATTATTTTTACTCTCTAAAATTTTAATAATAATCCAATTAGCAGAGCTGCCAACTTCTACGCCTATTTAAATCTTATAAACATGTTTCGAACCACAAAAATGTTTTAGTAAAATGTATACCAAATATATTCAGTGTTATGCATTACAATACATATTCTTAATTATTTACTAAAATTTTTGTTTCTAATATGTTTATTTGACTGTAAATTGGCGTAGTAGTTGGCAGCCATGAATTAGTGTTCATTATCGAATAGACAAACGTTCGCATATTATGAATATTGTTTGCTTGCTTTAATTGATATATTAAAACTAACAATTGAAGCTTATGTGGCTCTATTAATCGAATGCTTTCTGCGTTTTGAAATTTAAACTTAATTCTTACGGCAGTAATAGACTTCCAATACATGTGAATATCACTGACACAAAATTGTATACCTCTTATGCCTATGCCTGCGAAAAATCGATTGCTAATATTTTGCCAACAAACAATTGCCAATTAGCAATATCTGAAACATTAAATCTTATTTGGAAACCTTTAAGGCACCTTGATAAAATGTTGAAAAAAAAAAAATCCATTTTGTACTGACCTCTTTTTATTTTTTGATGTGAAAAGTATCAATATTTTTCCCATTAGAAATATTCCTGAATTATGTTTATGTAGATAATAGAATCTAAAGTAACGATTATTTGTCGATAATAATGTGTATTAACCTCTTTCCTTTCCTTAATTTGATTAATTGCCGAAACATCAGTGAAGGCTTACTTTAGAGACTCGAAATTTTTTGTCTGTCTGTCTGTTCCGCGATAACTGACGCAAAAAGCATCCGATTGGCTTGAAATTAAGTGGGTATGTTAGTGAGGCACTGGGATTAAGCTGTATAGTTTTTTGTTAGACTTGATTCATTCGTTCGAAAAATATCGAATATTTTATTTTGCGCAATAATGCTTTCCTATGGGAAATCCAATGATTTTCATTTTTTTTTTCTTAAGAGAAGATGACACATTTTATTAATGGAATTCAACGATAAATGGATACTAAAATTTACCAGTTAAATTATTCGTATTGTTTTGAAATTTTGTCTATGCATTTGTCAGATTTTTTAAATTATTACTGTACATTTTGGAGATTTTTTATATAAATGTGTTCCAATAATATAAACTAATTTGTTTTAGAGATTTACTTATTTCAAATTTATTTATTTCACTTTCTTTATTTTCTCTTAATTGTTGCTAAGCAACCATTCATCCTAATCCTTATTTTTATAATGTTATAAATTTGAATGCGGGTACAAAAATTTAAATGAAGTCAACGTCAAAACTGATGAATTAATTAATGTCTTTGTATCTTTGCGTATAAATATAACATAGCCCAGAAAAGAACATAGGGTATGTTTTATTAATTTTATTCAAATATTTTCCTTAATAATTCAAAATTTCCTTCTTTTTCATACAGAATCAATAGCGATTTTTTAGATAAAATTTAATCAATTTCCTTTATCGTTGCCGAAAAAAATCAAAATCTGGAATAATTTTTCAAGGGCAATAAGTTTCAATTGAGCAATTTCCATTCGAAAAATTAAACTAAGAAAAAATAAAAATGACGTCAGAATTAAAATAAAAATAAATATAGTACTTTGTTAAATATTAAACACGGAAATTTCTTTCGTTAATAAGAATTTTTCTGACAAAAATGGGGGCATAATTAGAAGTAAAAGAAATAAAAAACAATTATTTTTTTAACAAATTTTTCACTTGGTAAAATTTGACGTCATAATTGAAATAAAACAGGTATTTTATAGTAGTCGTTAAAAATACAAGAAACATGGACAGCAATAACTCATGAATAATGACGTCATTGCCGAAACTTCAGTGAAGGCTTATTTTGGCGACGCAAAATTTATTGTTTTCCATCTGTCAGTCTGTTCTTCTGTCTATCTGTCAGTCCCTGATAACTGCCATAAAATGCAATCAAAACTTCTTTTTTTTTTTTGGAAACAAAATTGTAAAACGCTAGATTACTGAGTTTACACTTTCAAAAGTTCCTGATACATCAGATTTAGGTGTTTTTGGTGAGCAGGTATCTAGAAGTATGAGGATAATGAAAAATGCTTATTAAAATTGTCACTTATCCTTATAAATCAAAATGTATAAAAAAATACAAGATATACGATAACCATTAGCAGATTGATAGAAAGTTAGAAATTTAAATTTAATGAGGCTGCTGGGGGTTCAGGGGGGCTCCGCCCCCCTGAAGAAATCTAATGTGGTATAAAACTAATAATAATAGATCATGAAAATTTCAGAATAGCCTAACATAACTAAATCTTTAATTTAACGCTTTTGATGGCTGAAATTTTTTTATTCTTATTCTATTCTTATGAATAATTACGTAATTCGAAAATTTTAAATTGCAATTTCTTGGAAGTTGAATATTACGCTAAGTGTGTTTAAAAAAAAAAAGATGTGAAAAGCTGACGTTGAGGCTCCTGATCTGCAGATTTACTAGTATTATTTTAATCTAAAATTGTGTTACGCGCAAGATGATGACATGTATTTGAGGGGCACGCATATAGCTGCAAAGCAACTCGAAATTTTAATTAAGTGATCTCAACTGCCTTGAAGTCTCAACTGCCTTGCTCAACAAGCGCAAAATGTTTTGACACATTTACAAATTCATTCTTCAACGGAAAGATATAGAATAGCAAAACCTAACTATGAAAGCGATTTGAAATCGAACTCAGTTTTTCATTTTTTGATCAGCCAATCACCGATTGAGTTATAAGCATTTTTTATCACATGATCACGCCTTTTTCTGTCCTTCGTCGACTGCTTTTTCTGCTTTCGTCGGGAAATGAAATTCAAAACGCCATCTTGGATGGCTTGTTCTAAAAAATCTATGACGTTTGCAAAAAAAAAAAAAAAAAAAAAAAAGGAAATAAATAAATAAATAAACGTGAAACTGACAAGGAAGGTCTCCATTGGGGACATACTCAGAATTTTTTGAAAAAAATACGAATTGAACTACTCATGTAGGTAATAAAGGATCAGTGAAAATTAGTGGCGGAATTACATTATTAGATATGTAAAAAAATAAAATAGTTTTGAATAATTGGCGTGAAAAGCTGAAAGCGACGCGGGATTTGGCGAGCAGTGCATTTCCTCGCCAAAAGCAGACGATTTTAACGAATCTGAAAATTGATTTTAATTGACTTCACTGTTAAAAATCTGCAGCATTTACTGCAACGTCACTCCACTACTTTTATAGAATATCTCTCTTCTGACCAATGAGAATGCTCCATAGCACGGTGAATTGACCGTGTCATACACTGTTAAAAATCTGCTACATTTTGTTGCAACGCACTCCACTGCTTGTATATAATATCTCTATTCCAACCAATGAGAGAGCTCCATTTCACGGCCAAGTAACTGTTTTCTGTACTAGCAAGGGAGTGCGTTGCAACAAAATGCAGCAAATTTTTAAAAGTGTATTTTTCAATTTGGAACAATTTTAATCAATTTAAATTGTGTTTTAAATGATAAAATATATTAATTTCATTTTGTTACAAGTACATATAAACGTATATCACAAAATTACTCTTAAAGTAAAGTAAAAATGCAAAACTAAAATTACTTAAACTAAACTTATTTAAATAAATTGAACATAGAAAGTTTTTTCTAAGTATTCGAAGCGTAAAGGCGTATTTTTCAAAATTTCGTTTTTTCGCCAACCGGAGATAAATCGCCAAATAAACGAAATATTTATTATTTTTTTACAGACGTTATAAGGAGGTTCCGTCGAAATTTTTTTATAAACATATATAACTATATGAGAAGAACATTCTGTAATTTTTTCAGATTTTTCTGAGTATGCCCGTATGGAGACCTTCCTTGTGAGTGCAATTCGATAGTTTTTGAACAACAATACCTGCTAGTTTCATACATTACCGACCAAAAATGAATTAAAACTTATGTCACAAAGTTGGCCTTTTAGATTTAAGAACACCTTAACAATAGTTTGTTGCCAAATGGTGATAAAATATTTTTTGTTTATAAACTTTGAAGCCCTTGTTTGAAAGTGGCGTTGGCGGTGTTGATAAAAGCATAATAGAAAGTTGAAATCATAAATAATTAATAGAAAATCATAGAGTAAGTTTGTAGAATTAGACACACTATAAGACAACCATGTGGAAGAAAGTGACTCTAGTATCCTACATAAAATTCTCTATAGTCATATCAAGACAATTTTTTAAAAACATTTAGTGTGTTTTACAGATTAATGCGATTAGTTTTGATATTAATGCAATTTCATTTCACAGGGAAAAAAAAAATTATTTGTTCTCAGCAAAAGAAGAAAAAAAAATGAATAATTAAAAAGTTACACATATAGTTGTTTCTTTCTTTTTTCTCGATTTCATAAAACTTTTGACGTAATTGACGTTGCAAATGTGCACAATTGTCGCAAAAAAAAGTAAATAAAAGGACTTAAGGAGATCCGGAATACAAAAATATTCAAATTTTCTATAAAAAATTTTATTGCATTAAAAATGTCTTTGGGTTTTTTTAATGACTATAATGACGGTTAATTCATGTTTCTATCTCAATTAGAAAAGGAAATATTAATTTTTCCGTTTTGTTTCGTTTTTAAAATCCAGCTTACAAGCAAGATTGTCATGGATAGGACTCATTGTGAAAATTCGTTTTTCGTAATGATGAGTTTTTTCACAATTTCTCAGATTTAAATCGTTATAACTCAAGAACCGTCAAAGATAAATGCTTCAAACTTGGAACATATCTTTTTTGATTGATTTGATTTAATTAAGATTCAGCAAATTCTAAAAAAATATTTACTGTTGAAAATATGATTTTTTAAATATAAGTTGCATAATTTTTTTTCAAATGTTTACTCGCAATATTTTTTTAGTTAATATTTTTAAAAATTCTGAATAAAAATGAAAATTAAGATATTTTAGTTTATTTAAATGAAAAAATAAATAAATAAATGAAATTCTACAAATAATATTTTGAGTTATAACGGTCTTGAATTACTCCATTTTTTAATAAATTTAAAATTAAGTTTAAAAAAAAAGATTTTGAGAAATTTTATCATGAGATTTTATTTAGAAATAATATGATTAATAATCAGAGAAAAAAATCAAAATTTTAACTCAATTTTAATTCAAATTCTGAATCAAAATTAAAATTTAGATATTTCTGTTTATTTAAATCTAAAAAAAAAAAAAAAAATGAAATTCTACAAAAAATATTTTGAGTTATAACGATCTTAAATTACTCCATTTTTTTAAAATAAATTTAAAATTAATTTTTTAAAAAGATTATGAGAAATTTTATCATTAGATTTTGTTTAGAAATGATATAATAATTCATCACAAAAAAATTTCAAATTTTTAACTCAATAAATAAAAATTACTATAAACTGTGTCCCGGACCGGAAAGATTTATGTATGATTTTATAGTTCATGCAAAGTCGGGCTTTCCAAAAAAATAAAAAAATAAAAATGTACTTGTTTTGTATAATCCTTTTTATGCAAACCAGCAGTTTATAATCCTTTCCGGTGCGATGTCCGTAAAAAATGACACCTAGTTTTAATTTTGCATAGTTAATTAAAATTTTCCTTTTATAACATACTTGAAAATAAGCCGGTTCATGTTTTCTAATAAATTCATCTATAAATTCTTGAGGGAGTTAATTATTTCAAACAAATTGACACATAAACAAATTCATTTTTTAACGGAAAGGTGTAAAATTGGACGCTCTGCCTCTGTAAGCACTTTCAAATCGAACTCAGTTTTCCATTTTATGATAATTAAATTACCCATCGAGTTATAATCTATTTTGATCACGTGATCACGCGATTTTCTACCTTTCGTTGTCTGGTTTTTCTGCTTTCGTCGGAAACTGGAGTTCAAAACATCATTTTTGACGGCTGAAATATCGATTGCGTTTGGACAAAAACAGAAAAATGAGTGAAATTAGATAGTTTCTGAATAACAATACCTGCTAGTCATATGCATTTTCGAACAAAAATGACTTAAAACTTATGTCACAAACTTAATGCCCTCTTTGATTTAAGGATGTATTTTGATTCAAACTGCTTATTTTCCGATTAATTTTAAAATTTATTTTTGCTCTCAAATGCTTCAAACTGGCAAATTGTCTTATTTAAAAAGTACACAAAGTGCCGTAATTGCCGATTCTTTGATAAATGCAGAAAATATTGCAAAAAAAGCAATCAAAAACGGCCTTTTGAACCGGTTTTTCCGAAGCGGGAGATCTGTGAACAAAAAAAAAGGGTCATACTGAGAAGAAAATTGTTTATAAATCAAATTCTAATGAATTGAGCGTAAAAAGACATCACACGGCACCTTATACGTCTCTTCAAAAATCCACTCAGCAAATTTCATGTTTCTCTTTTTAAAAATGTGTCTGAAATTATATAGGAAAATTTCTAACTGTTGAAGGTGGAAAAACGTTTTTTGAAATGCACCCTTAAGAACACCCGTAAGAGTGTATTTCGATTCAAACTGCTTATTTTCAGATTTATTTTTGAATTCACTTTTACCCTCAAACGCATCAAACTCGCAGATTCTCTTATTTAGAAACTTTATAAAGTGCCGTGTTTGTCAATATTTTGATAAATACAGAAAATATTACAAAAAATGCAGTCAAAGTTGGCCTTTTGATCCGAATTTTCCGAAGCGGGATATCTGGGAATGAAAAAAAGGGTCATACTGAGAAGGTAATTGTTTATCAATCAAATTCTAATGAATTGAGCTCAAAATGATATCACACGGCACCTTATAAGTCTCTTCAACAATCCCCTCAGCAAGTTTCCTGTTTCTACTTTTAAAAATACGTCTGAAATTGTATCAGAAAATTTCGAGCTGTTGAAGGTGGAACAGTATTTTTTCGAATACACCCTTAAGAGATTTTCACTCCACTAAGTGCCATGGTGCTCCATTCTTATTAAAAAAAGTTCTCCCACGGTAATAAATCGAGTGTACAATTTTTATAATGATCATTTCAAACATTTGTCAATAAACATCATTTTGATTACTCAATAGACTCAGTACGTGTGAACGAAGCATTCAAATAGAACATCCTATAACATAATCGTGTGATAACAATTGTACCTTTCCCCATTATCAAAATGCGCAATCTTTTTTTTTTTTTTTTTTTTATCAACATATTACTTTATAACACGTAATGGTCTTGAAGCTTTAAATCAATTTATTTAACGAAGCTGATTAACTGCTTTTTACAGTTCTCATTTCAAAACAAATGCTCGATTATGATTCTTTATTTACCTTTTTATCACTTTTGACGGCAAAGCTTTTTTTCTTTGAGAAGAGATAAAAGTTGATCATTTCGAATATTACAGCTCATATTCAAAATATTAGAATAATTGAGAAAAAGTAATAAGAAAAAATTATTTGTCATTTATTTATTTTTTATACTAAGTAAATGCAATTAAATTTCTTATAAATTAAATCTGGAATGTTTAGATAAGATTTTAACATTTATAAAATATAAAATACAGCACAATAAATTAGGTATACAGCTTCCTTAAACACACCAGAATATTAGAATAAAATTTAGATTGGTTCAAAATATTAGAATATTTTATTTTACGCAACAATATTACCTTATGAATATGAAGTAAATGGTAGTTAATATTTTGTAGCATCCCCTTTAGCTTTCATAACAGCGTACAATCGATCTTGCATACTATATACAAGGTGTTTACAAACATTTCTAACAATATTAACCCAAATAGACTTTATACGTGCCACTAACTTGGTTTTACTTGAAGGAGGATTTTCTTGAAGTTTTTTCTTCATTATACACCATAAGTTTTCGATGGGATTAAGATCTGGTGAATTTGGTGGCCAAGGAAGTACCTTAATGTTGCGTTGGCGGAACCAATTCTTAGTTGACACCGAGGTATGCGGGGACGCTAAATCTTGTTGAAAGATGAAATCATCTTCAAATAAATCTTCTGATGATGGAATCATGTAATATTCTAAAATTTCTTGATATATCAGAGAGTTAACCTTTTCGTAGACGATGCATAACTTTCCAGGTCCTTCTGCACTCATACAACCGCAAACCATGACACTAGCAGCAAATTTTACGGAACGTTTAAGGCATTCTTTATCAAATGCTTCTTGCTTCATTCTCCAAACTCGAATACCTTGATTACCATATGAAACACAAAACATACTTTCATCACTAAATAATATATTTTTCCAATCTTCATTGCTCCCTAAACGTCTTGATTTACACCAATTCAATCTTATACACTTTTGTCTTGCAGTCATGAGAGGTTTTGTTTTCGGTACACGAGATTCAAATTTAAATTTATGAAGACGTCTTAATGTTGTCGATGTAGAAACTTCAACTCCTTCTTCTTTCCATTTTCGGTGCAAGAATCGCACACTTTTAAAACGGTTTTTCTTAACTATACGCTTCAGTTTCCTGTCATCTCTAGCAGATGTTTTTGGTTTTCGGCCACCATTTCGGCGATTATTTTGAAATTTTCCAATTTTTGAATATTGTGTTAGTATTTTACTAACGCTCGATTGCGAACAATGTAAATAATTCGCTATAAAACACTGATTTTTACCGTGCCAATACAAATCAACCATACGAAGTTTAGTAGATTCAGGAATATCACTCACACGGCCCATTTTAAGACGAAAAAGAAACAAACTGCAAAAGAGAATACTGATTTTAAATAAAATAGTCTGAATTTAATCAATGATGCCACCAGTTAAGAATTGGTAATAATTAAAGGAGAATTAATGTGAAATATTCTAATATTTTGAACCACTTGAATAAATATTCTAATATTTTGACTTTTCAAAATAATTTTTTTTGCAATTAATCTTTTCAAAAATGATATTAAATTTAAGATAACAAGTAAGTTTAATCAACAATAAGTTCTTAATAAAAATATCGTTTGCATATTTTCATTAAAAGACATTAAATTACCAAAAGATATTTTCAATTTCTAAAAAAAAGGTAATTATTCTAATATTTTGAATATGAGCTGTATAACACAAAGGCAGAGAAAAGAAATAGGCTCGCTTATATTTATAAAAGAGGAATAAAAGAGCCGGCCAACACACCTGAGGCGTTCAGAATAAAAATGAAGCAAGTCCATGAAACATTTTCTAGAGATCCAAGCAGAGCTGAGGAGTCGGAGTCGGTGTCAGACCCATTTTTCAGCAAAAGAGTCGGAGTCGGAGTCAGTAAAAAATAAACCGACTCCGATTCCAGCCCTTTTTGTCAGGCAGTTTGAAGTGAAATTAAACCTGATGTGAAATATGTAATTTTAAATCCATAAAAGAATTATTATTTTTTTTTTTATTGTTATTATGTCGGGCTATCCAATATCCTGTCCGGTATAAACAGTAGATAAAAACTGTTTTTAATAAAAACTCTAGTAGATTTCAAATTATTTACAAACTATTAAAATTCTCATTTTTATGTTATTTTTATTATTTTATCTTTTTTTTTTTTTTTTTTTTTTTTTTTTCCTTTCCATCGAAATTTTTCTGCTCTGGAGGAAACGAATTAACATCCAAATTGTAAAGATTTCCCCTTTTCAAGTAGTCAGATTCAAAATAGTAAAATTTGTGTTTTGTTTTCTTCTTTAGATTTCGATAATTGGATTTATCAGATTTGTAGTGATAAAAAATTAGTAAAATTGAATTTTTTTTTCCCCTTTTTTATCTTTTAAAACTCTAGAACTGAATTAATATTGAAATAGTGTAATTTTCATTTTATTTTTCTTGCCTTCCTTCATAATTTTAACCAACAGCAACACTAGTATATTAGCCAGCCCGGAAACGGAGTTAGAGTTGGAGTCGGAGACAGTCAGAGTCGGAGTCGGTCATTTTTCCCACCGACTCTGCAGTCCCGGATCCAAGGACATTTCGGAGGGAGATATGAAAATTAAATTTTATGTTAATCTTGTTTTAGGCTACTGTCAGACCTCGCTATCCCGACATTCGGTTTTCACGTAATTCCGCTTATGCCGTCAGTTTTTGCAAGTCCCGATTTTCTGTATATTATTTTAATGTAAATAAACTCCGCATTTTATGACATAATTTTCAACTCCGGATATCCCGATGATGTAGGAAAATTGTCCAATTTTTCATAATCCATCTTACAAGCATGGAAATTAAGCAGTAAGAAATGTCTTAACCAAACATTTCACAAAAGTATCTAAAATACCTATTGACATAAAGGAGAAACTTTACTTCAAATGTTTATTTAAATTAAAGAAAAAAAAACATTATGAATGACAGAATTATTGAAGGAGAAATTTCTTCTCTTCCTGCGCCTTCTCCATCCCCCAATCCACGATTACTCACCCATTGTGTGCTATACAATTTCACTTAGGGAATGTTAAACATTTCATTTCCGCACTTTACTCGTAGTGTCTTAAGGGTGTATTCGAAAAAACGGTTTTCCATCTTCAGCAACTCGAATTTTTCGATACAGTTTCAGACACATTTTTAAAAGTAGAAACATGAATCTTGCTGGGATGATTTTTGAAGTGATGTATAAGATGCCGTGTGATGTAATTTTTCGCTGAATTAATAAGAATTTGATTTATAAACAATTGTTTTTTTCAGTTCGATCATTTTTTCGTCCCCAGATCTCCAGGTTCGGAAATTTCTGTTCAAATTGGCAACTTTGACAGCATTTTTTGCAATATTTTCTACGTTTACCAAAACAATTACCCTTACGGCACCTTGTGTAGTTTCTAAATAAAGGATTTTGAAAATTTGGTGCATTTGAGAGCAAAAATGGATTTAAAAATAAATCGGGAAATAGGCAGTTTGAATCGAAATACACCCTTAAACTACCGGCTGATCCAAAAATCAGGACGAACTTTAAAAATAAATAATTCGAAAACGAATCAAGATACAAATATACGGTTTGCACGAAACGGATGTAAAAGAAACCGGGTTTTGTGTGACAACGAAAAAAAAAATACTGTCATTGAACAACAGATGGCGCTATAGTGATTTAATGATCCAAAAGATGATTTACAAATGAAAACAATGTTGACGACTTTACAATTCAGTTTAATTAGAGTTAATTAGTACTACAATGTTCAATGTGCTGTCCATCATTCAAAAGTACAGCTGTGAGACGAAGCACCTCATCGTTACCGTTCACATCATAGAGTAGGATTTCTAGTGTTATGGCAGACACATTTTGGCGGATGGCATCTTTTTGTGCTGCTAGTAATACCGGTTGGTCAAGGTACACTTTTGACTTCAATAATCCCCACAGCCAAAAGTCCCAGGGTGTCAGATCGGGAGATCCTGGAGGCCATGCGATCTTCCCCCAAATATTGAGCGTAGCAGGCGTTACACAGGCAGAGTAATATGAGGTGGTGCTCCATCTTGCATAAAGGTGACTGTTTGGAGTGCCTGTCGCGCTTTCAATTCAGAAATCATTATTCGTTTTTAAAGTTCGTCCTGACTTTTGGATCACCCGGTATTTACAGTAAAGTGGAAAGAAAGTCTAAGACATCCAAGTTCATCGGATCTCGAGTGTATGGTAATGAAGAAGACATCCCGCTTCCAATAAGAGTTGTTAGATCGTGAAATAGAATAACGGGGGACGACCAGATGCACATCGTTACCACATCCCCGGGTGCAATGATTTCTGAAATTGTAAAAGAGAAAAAAGCAGAAATTTCTTCAGATTCGGTGATTAAAAGTAATATGGAACTAGGACAAAACAAGCCTACAATTACAACCAACGCATTGATGCATTGAAACGATTAGAAATTATCTAATATTCGTTTCTGAAACAACGGATGTTGTTCAAAATTCATTTTATAATTAGAAAAATAATTATAGAAAACATATCTAGGGATACGCAAACTTTAATTCAATAGTATTTCACGTAGCACTAAAAAAGGAAATCATCAGAAATCTTATTTTAGTCTCTTCATTTATTTATTTTTTATTTTTTATTATTTTTTTTTAATAATAATGTTTATTGTTTAAAAATGCAAGAATAATTGTGAATCTAAAATCACCTTAAAATGATTAAAAATACAGCTTTTTACAAAAAAAATTTTTTCCAACTCCAATTAACATGACACTCGGCTTATGACGACACTTTTTTCTTGTCCCGAGAGTGTCGGGATAGCGAAGTTCGACTGTACTTTTACTAAATGAATGTAAGCGAATTTTATAAGTTTTATTAAGATCCATTGTCAATTAATTTAATTGAATAATATAATTACAAAAATTAATTTTAATCCTTGACCTTTTTCAAATCAACATAATTTGTAATCTCATTTGTGCTGATGGCTGCTTCTCCTATGTCTTAATATCAGTGTAATCAAATTAATGTTTTATGAAATTTAATACTTTATCATCAAATGTCTTTCCAGCAACATACATGAAACCTGGAACTAGATATAAGTTTAATGTTTTGAAATCTGAGGCTCGAAAAATTTTGTATCATCTAAACCCGAGCTCGCCACATGCTTATTACCGAAAATACGCAGTACAAAATTGTTAATAATATTTATTTTTAAAAAATAAACTTGTTTTTCTCATTTAAAAAATCTTAATTTATATTTAAATAAGTATTAATCGTAAATGCTTCCTCATGACAACATTTCGCGTTTTTTATGTCCCTGAAAATCTATTTAATATATCAAACTATATACGTTTACTAACCACTTGCCATCTAAATGAGAAATTTGTAAACATTTTATTTATTAGCGTATCATTTTGATTTACCCATTCCGAAAAAATCATATGAATTTCAAAGATTTCAAAGAAACTACATTAATTTTTTCTATGTACTGCTGAATTAAACAAAAAAAGACTGTTATAGAAGTTTCGTTTTTGGATAATGACCGCTTAGTTGGAACTTAAATAGAATATTTATAGTCACTTAACAAAATTTTTAGAGGGGGATCAAATCCAGGTGGTCCCTACCCCTTTCACACACACAGGCCCTGATTATGGAATAGACAAGAAAAGCATAAGTTTTCCTTAGAAAATTTTGAATTCACCCGAAATGATAGAACAGGGACCCCCAAATTTTATATTGAATGAATTCCATTCTAAAATTCCAATTTCTTTTCAAATTATTAACTCGTTTATATATAGATATATAATGTTTATTAAAAAGCATTTCATAAAAATACCTTTCGTAACAAATAAATTTTTCATACAATAGATCACTTTCAACTACGTTATCACAATTTCTCAGTTATCCAAAGAACCAAAGTAGTATATTTGTCGGGCAGCATTATCGTCTACTAATTAATCTGGATTTTGTATTTGTTACAATTTGAATAGTATTTGTAGCACTGTTGAATTTCCGGATATGTCGGATTTAGGAAACACTTCTCGAATGAAAGGGATCCCCCAAAATGACATTGTGCTTCCCTTAGCTCCAGTGGGTAATCAGGGCGAGGGCCTGATTACTGCACAGGCCAACTAGGCCGTGGCCTTGGGCCCACAGCTGAGACACGCCCAAAATTAATTAAATAATTTGGAAAAAAATATTCTTTAAATTGCAGTTTCCTTCAGTTATTTTCTTAAAAACAAAAACTATTTTGGTTAAACTTGGCAATCATGTGATTATCCAATGATGATGTCTCAAATACTCCCGAGAAAAAAAAGAAAAAAATCTAGCTATTATTTTGGTGCAAGGGGGCCCCAAAAATGGGCTAGACCTTGTCCTCCGACAGCCATAATCGGGATCGGAATGTAATCAGGAACTACACACACTGGTTACACTACCTTGCTAGAATCCTTGGAACTAATCACCATTGTGGTTACTCACATGTTCAACCTAGGACTTCGTTTGTTACGGCACCGAACAAATCATTGCCTATAGAACAAGATCTCGTACGAAAATACGGACTTGATCCACTTTGGTTATAAACGTTTCATTTATCTTTGAAAGCCAAAAAGAAGAACGCAACGATGATCTTATATCTCGTCTGACCACTCTCGAAGTATTTTCTTTTCTTCCTGACTGGAGGTTCTGTTCGCAAAGTGATAAGTCAAAAAAAAAAAAGAGAGAGAGAGAGAGAGAAGCAGCAATAATCATTTTTCTTCCATCATGTATATAAATATAAATACACACATTCCCTTTAGCCAAAGGCAATTACCAGCAGTTTAGGGAGGGGGGTATGGCAAATTGTTGGCAAGTTCCCCCGATAAAATTTAATCTATACCCTAACAGATGGCGCCGCCATAGCCTACCTTTTCATTTGGACGCCGATACTGTTGATTTTCACGCCTTAGATAACCATCCCAATCAGGACCGACAGGGCCCGGGGGCAAGGGGCCCCGCCTCGTCGAACTTCGTGCGTGCGGAGCGTTCTTTCTGTAGCATTTTTTTTTGTTTCTTCATTCGATGATGGAATCTCGGCAACAAATCGAATCGCTGTGGCGGCTTCTTTCAAAGCGGAATATGCTCAAGCACAGTGTGTCACCGTGTTCTTTCTTTTTCTTTTTTTACTTTTCTTTTCGTTTGTTTTTTCCCCTCGCTGTGGTAATGAGGGTTATCAACAAGGGCAAGGGAGATTTGACATTGAGGGATGAAAGGATTTAGTGTCATCTCAGCCGAGTTAATATCGTGTACTACGTATTACTATATATACTACATATTATACAGCATAATCTAAAAAAAAAATCACCTCTTGAATTTACTATAGCTTCTTAATAAATGAAAATGCATATTTCTAATCATAAAAGAAAATTGTTCAATTCCCTTAGAACGGATTGGAATCACGGTAATTGTTCAAAGTGCATTTATTTATGTAATTTATTTATTAAAATGTTATTAGCGAAATTAAGCGTATATTGCTTTTTGGATCATACTGGCTGTTCTACTACTTATTATTATATTACGGATGTTTAGTATAAAATTTTGATTAAAGGTTTTTTTTTTTTTTTTTTTTTTTTTTACTAATTGAATATTTCCAACTAAGCGAAAAATTGACCAGTCTGGGAACCGGACCCAGATACTTGGCTTACAAGGCCAATGCTTTACCTGGCTACCTGTACGATAGGCAGCTGGGATTTTTCGCTTAGTTGGAAATATTCAATTCGTATAATTACTTTACCAATCAGTTAGATTGTGTTAAAAATAATAATTTAAAGGTTTTTTTTTTTCTTTTTTTTTTTCCAAGAGTTATCCAATTTTTAAAATTTTCATTTTTTGGTGAGTTCGTAATTATATAAATACGTAGCACCTATAATCGTCGTCTGATCTATCCGTTTGTCTGTCCATCTGTCCGCATATAACAGCACAAAAACTATCCAACCGATGGTTTCAAACTTAATAAAACAACCGTTGCATATTATTTTCGAGTCATTTCAAATTTTAAACAGGAAAATAAACCTGGATTATCGACTCAGGTTCATCGATACATATCTTCAGCAGTAAAGACGCTTTTACTTAATTTAACGACACTAAAAACAGAAAAAAAAAAGTAATCAATGCAAATGGAAAAAAATAAAAATAAAAATAAAGCTAAATTCACAAGGAACAGGGGAAATGACATTTATGACAAAAACATCCGATATAGGTGTAAACAAAATTACACTAAAAGAGGTATTATATGTTCCAGAATTAGAATCGAACCTCATATAGGTAAGTAAGACGACGCAGAACGGATATGAATTGTTTTTTGATAAAGAAAAATGCACACTGTCCCGAAGTAGGAGTATGTATCTTAAAGCAAAAAGGAAAAGTAACTTACATCAAGTCAAATTATTGGAAAGCGCTAAAACTAACAATTTAATGAGTGTATATGAATGCAAATGAGTATCAAAATAAAGATTGTATAGAAATTTGACACAGGCGGCTTGGCCATCGCATCTATAATGCGATAAAAGAATTGATAAATAAAGGCTTAGCAGAAGGAATAAAATTAAATGGAAGGAAATACACAGGTAAAGAAACATAAAAATACTTAAGGACAAGAGGTATCCAAAATCAATTTACGGTCCCATTTTGCCTGATCCAGAACGGCATAGCTGAAAGAAAGAATACGTCATTATTAGATATAACCAGGAGTTTACTCTGAGGAAGCAGGCTTATCTCAAAAATTCTGGGGCAAATCTATATGCATCTCGCATCACCTACAGAATAGACAACCTACTAAAACAACAAACAAAACACCGTTCGAAATATGGTTTAATCGAAAACCCACCTTACACTGCGAACATTCAGATGTAAAGCTTATGCATATGTAAAAAAACACCAGCCAAAAAAATTAGATGATAGAGCGCAAGAAAGAATTTTTGTAGAGCATGATAACAAATCAAAGGGATATCGTATATTTACGAATGAAAAGAAAATAACAATCGCAAGAAGAGTAAAGTTTATAGAAAATAACATAAATAACATAAAGGAAAGCAAAGAGATAGAAAAATCACAAGGTAAGAAAAACTACATAGAAACAGAATTAAATTATACGATCGAAGAATCATCCGCGTCCCAACAGTCCACAATAGAACTCAAAAGATCTCAGAGAACAAATACAGGAGTACCACCCTACAGACACGTTTGTCGCATAAAAACAAATGATGCATTCAAACCAACTAGTTTTCAAATCAATTAGTTATTCAAACCAACTAACATCCGGGAAACGAATCCGTTAGAAAAAGAAAATTGGCTTAAAGCTACTCATTTAGAAATATATTCACTAAAATAACACTGTAAGAAATATCCGTCAATATACAGAATATTTTCCGTAAAATTTTACGGAATTGTTTCATTTTTCTAAGAAAACAATACAATTTCCGCAATTGACATTATGCGATTATAAATCCGTATAATTCCAATAAGTTTTCCCTAAATTTTACGGATATTTTTGTTATTACTTAGAAACAGTAGTTATTCCGTAAATGGCTTTCAGAAATAAATGCTGTGTTTGAAAAGCAAAGTAATTAATTGTTGTATACAATGGCATTATTTTCAACGAAACCTCAATTTGGCTAAATGGGGCTCTATATTGAAAATATATCCAATTATTTCCCACATGATAAGATAGCGTTTGTCTAATACGGGTTTTCAATGTTAAATAATAAGATAAATGTTTAGGCATCTATAAATTTACATTTAAACAATTTACTGTAATATTTTTTCCTTTTTTTTCTTTTCTTTTCTTTTCTTTCTTTTCTTTTTTTCCCTTCCTTTCTTTTTTTCTCTTTTTTCAAATAAAAAACTATGAAAGAGTTTTTAATTTTTACAATTAAAAAAAAATTAAATCTTATTCAATCTTGTCGTGTGTTTGAAACAGTTGAAAAGAAAGTGTTACACTTTAATTTTCATTATGATTTTTAAATAATGTTTGATTTGTTATTACTATTATTATTATTATTTTAAATCTCTAACAGATATTTTAAAATGAAAAGATAATTATATTTAATTTTAATATTTTTAGTCCACTCATTTTAACACATTCATAAATGCAGGTTATCAGCGCCAAATATTTTCGAATTTTTCTGTACAAATTGCTATTTGATACTTCTTTAAAAATTCGTAAATAACTTATTAAATAAAAAAACACAGTTTCAATTTTAAAAAGAAAATTAATATATGCATGATGGTACGTTAAAAAAGGGACAATAAATAAAACTTCTTATTGGCAATATCTAAAAGTCGAGTAAAACATAATATATAATCGTAAAATTTCAATACACGGTACATGTCGTGGTTTTAAATATTATTCCAAAGCAGATGAAGTTTTTAGCTCACAGGCTATCATAGCCTGAGAGCTTATGTGCCCGTCCGTTCTGTATGTATGTACGTAACGCGATAACTCATGATAAAAATATCCGATCCACTTGAAATTTTGTATGTAGGTATATCCTGACAAGGCGCTTCCCTGATTAGTTTTTGGAGTTCATTCGATATGTATAAGAGGGGGCGTTAGTTGATATAGATGGGATTTTCATGCAGAATTAAGTTTTCAAAATTTAGATTAGGATCATTCTGATGAGGCGATTCCGTGACTGTCATTAGGTGTTCATTGATTAAGTATAAATAGGGGGAACAGGGGTTCTAATGCCCCCCCCCCCCCGTTAGTTGATATAAATGGGATTTTCATGCAGAATTAAGTTTTCAAAATTTAGATTAGGATCATTCTGATGAGGCGATTCCGTGACTGTTATTAGGTGTTCATTGAATAAGTATAAATAGGGGGAACAGGGGTTCTAATGCCCCCCCCCCCGTTAGTTGATATAAATGGGATTTTCATGCAGAATTAAGTTTTCGTTCAAAATTTAGATTAGGATCATTCTGATGAGGCGATTCAGTGACTGTTATTAGTTGTTCATTGAATAAGTATAAATAGGGGGAACAGGGGTTCTAATGCCCCCCCCCCCGTTAGTTGATATAAATGGGATTTTAATGCAGAATTAAGTTTTCAAAATTTAGATTAGGATCATTCTGATGAGGCGATTCGTGACTGTTATTAGGTGTTCATTGAATAAGTATAAATAGGGGGAACAGGGGTTCTAATGCCCCCCCCCCGTTAGTTGATATAAATGGGATTTTCATGCAGAATTAAGTTTTCGTTCAAAATTTAGATTAGGATCATTCTGATGAGGCGATTCCGTGACTGTTATTAGGTGTTCATTGAATAAGTATAAATAGGGGGAACAGGGGCTCTAATGCCCCCCCCCCCGTTAGTTGATATAAATGGGATTTTCATGCAGAATTAATTTTCGTTCAAAATTTAGATTAGGATCATTCTGATGAGGCGATTCCGTGACTGTTATTAGGTGTTCATTGAATAAGTATAAATAAGGGGAACAGGGGTTCTAATGTCCCCCCCCCTTAATTTATATAAATGGGTTTTTCAAGCAGAATTTTCAGATTTCGTTCAAATCTCTGAACAGTTTTGGAAGTTTAATGGTTAAGTATAAAAGAGGGGGATAACTCTTTTTAAATTATATAAATGCTAAACGGGTTTTTATTAAGAATTATCTAATTTGCTCTGAATTTTGGATATAGATTTTTTATATGATAAAGCATGTCTTTGATAGTATAGGAGGTTCAATGATTAAGTATAAAAAAAGAGAAAAGGGGAGAGCTGTTTCCCCTTCTTAATTTTTTTTTTCGAACGGAATTAATCCTTGAAAATATAAAGCTTTAATGTGCAATTAGTATTTGTAGCCTGTGAGCTCAATGCCTTCAGTTTAACTGGGCAGTATTCTTTATTTATTAAATCCTTGAATCAAACGGGAAAATATTATCTATAGCATCGTTATAAAAGACTGATTGGCAGCGATATTTTAACCTTTACATGAGGAATCGGACAGCATCTCTCCAAGCCCCTGGGCAAAAGATAATCAAAACCATTTTTAAGCGGATTTTCAAATATGTAACTGATTTTAATTATCAATTTCCAAAGCAACCGCCAGCTGTCGCGACAGCGGCGGATGAATAAATGCTTATCGACAAATGCTTCATTCAGGTCTGAATCGTAACCCGACTACAAAAAAAATATCGTTGTTGTGCCAATCATCCGTAAAAATTATCTATATTATAAAGGCCACACGTATCTGTGCGTAACGCATACGTCATTTTGCGAATGGCAACACTTTTCCCCTGCAGTTTTCGTTTTTCAATTTTTGGCTACTGTAAATTTTACACTTCTAAATATCACACATTTTAAATTTTTACACCATCGAATAGAGAAAAAAATGCACTTTCAAATGCAATTTGTTTAAAAACTGTATCTCAATTTATTTTTGAAATATTTTTTTTATATTTTTTAGTACCTGTTTTGTAATTGTGGCAACAAAATCATTCCGTTTTCTCTTAAAATTGAGGGGAAAAAAGGAAAGAAAGAAATTAAAATGCGTAATACTTTTATATGCAATTTCCATTACTCAAAATTTTACACTTCTAAACATCGTGTCTTTTAAATTTTTAAACCGTGAAATAGAAATGCAATTTCTTTCTTTTGACTTTCATATGCAATGCAATTGAGTCAATGCAATTTCTTTGAAAGCTCTATCGATATTTATTTTTTAGATATAATTTTTTTTATAGTTTTTAATAGCAATTTTGTAATTGTGAGTAGTAGATAAAGGAGAGTTTTACGGCCACTGGCGTGATGCGTGATGAGCAATCAGCAATTGAGAGCAATGCTTAATTGATCAGACTCGTCTTCCTCCTTATCGCAATACTCAATTATCTGACACTGCTGTTATCAATTTACTAAAATACATATTATCTAGAATAATAGTATCAAAACAGTTTAATATATAACAACTTGTTTACGCTAGCTCATTTTTGTTTTCTATGATATTTTTTAGAAAGATGTGAATACAAGTAAGTTTTTAAAAAGTAGAGATCTCTCTTATGTAATTAGTACAATTGTTTGAATCTATACTAATAAAATAACAAATCGCTCTGTCTGTCTGCGTGTGTGTGTGTGTGTGTCTGCGATGGCTAGCAAAATCTATGGGACGTACGAAGCTCAAAATTTTTATGAGAGTAGCCCAATATCTCTCCTGATGCACCTGAGCTTCAGAATTTCGAAATTCTATTTATTAACTGAGTAATTAATTAAATTCCAAAGATCACTCTCATAAAAAATCGCCTTTTTTCTTCTTTTTTCCCTTCATTTAGTTATGGTTGGTTGGTTGCATAAAATTTTCCCATAAATAATTAAAAAAGCTGGAACAGACCTTTAAAATTCATAGAATGGCAAACTGTCAGTTTAAATGATGATTTTTTATCACAGCGGTTGTAAACCATGGAGGAAAAAGATAGGTGGTGGTGAAGTAAACCGAAAAAAGGGTTGCAATATTAAACCATTTATCGCTCAAATTTTAATGCCCCAAACAAAAGCATGTGGAAGGGATTTTGTATTAATAAGACGAATTGAAAGAAATGAATTACAGCTGAAGCGTATTTTACGAAAAAATAGTAATTTTTTAAAATGGTCTTTTTTCTATTATATTATTTATTTTTAAAAAATGTTTGCTTTTAAAATAATTGAAATTGATAAATTCGAAATAATTAAATGTCAAAATAAAATTAAATAAAAAATTGAAAACGTTTGATATGAACTAAAAATTGTATTACTAAAAGTTTTCTTTTTTTTTTTTTTTAGAACTTTTTAATACTTTATAACGTAGATGAAATTTTTTTAAAATTTAACAACTTATTAATAACTCTATGTCAATATATAAAATATATTTATGAAAACATTCTTTTAAAATCATGCGCGAAAACTTAAATAACAAATATTAGTCTAAAATCTAGATTTCAGAGTGCAGACGATTTTAAGACATTAACGAAAGAATGTTAACTTTTCAAGCAAAATCTTAAATGATGCTTCTATATTGATATTTCAAAAAGGACGGCTAGGTTACATTTATGTTATATTTAAGTTACGGTAGGGTAATGTTAAGTCACAGTTAGGTTACAGACAGATTATGGTTATGGTACAAAAGTTTACAGTTAGGAATTTGTCCACAGAGTCAACATTACGCATGCTTTGATTAAAAACATACACTTTTGTTAAATGCCTCTGAAATTATAATACTATATACCAATCTTTTATCATCGCGTATCGATTTCATTCACGGTATAGTTGGATTTAAGAGTGATATAATTAGTTTGAAATTCAAAATATTTCACTTGGGATTTCTATGCGAAAAAAATAATTAGTTACGTGATTTAACAGTGATTTTTACGGGTAAATATCAACACTTTAACACGAAACTAACGCAATCGTTGGATACATGTTCCCTCCCGTGTTTCTCATTGCTCATTTTAAGTATTTTTAGAGCTTAATGTCGGACGCTCCTCTCAGTCCACCAAACTTAGAAGAATGTCCTAGGTAGTTTAAGCTGCCACCACCGATATTAATGGGTGATATCGGTCACCTGCTGTGAGGATTGGGTAAAATAACACTGACGCTGTTAATGAACTGAACTAACAGTTTATTTAAGATATAGATATGTACACAAGAAACAATATTTACAACTATCTACAATTACAACTCGGATATAGATGATCCGGTTCAACATTAAATTAACTACACTAAACGTTGGTTGTGTACCGTTCAGCTTACACTTTCTTCCTCACACTCAACGCACGTTCCATACGCTTTATCAGAGATTACTGCAGAATCTCAATACACAAGGGTATTAGGCCTCACTTCTCGGCCTATAACACTATCCACCGGGACGCCTTGTCCCACGCTCAAAATATACACTATCCAACAGGACCACAAATCCTGAGCGACCTATCGGTCTCAACGCCAAGCGAGAACTGTCTCCAACCTCTCAGTCCAGAGTTGACCTTGTCAGAGATCTTCCTTCCCCCAGCAGGGCCTCTTAGAGTTCCTCCATTGGTTCAATTCCGCATACCAACCTTGAGTCATGACATCTACTGTTTACACATCACTTAAATACTAAATGACAGCTGAGCCATGCCCCGTGGTCATCACTTTCATTCAGCAATGAGTGCGTCATCCGCACACCTGCGCCTGGATAACCACCTGTCATTTGTCATTATAAGAAAAGAAAGAAAGGCATTTCGAAAGCTTCACGGATACACAACTAACAATACATAAAAATATTCAGATGAGGAAATGTCATTCCTTTCTAATTCAGGGCAGATGTCTTCTAGGAACCTGACACCCCCCACTTTAGTGGAAAATATGCCTCTTAGGGGCTAATTTTCCCCAAACATATAATAATATTACGGAAGAGTTTAATAGTCTCTTTGCAGATTTCTTCATTCTAAATATTACATAGGCATTTTCAGGTGTCTGAACATTCTCTACTGACATCTCTACTGAACCTTATACTAATACTACTATTGCATAAACAATACACATGCTAATTTACTATTATAAACACAAAACTTAAAAAAAATTATTTACACACACACAAAAAAAATTAGACATGTGATGACATCCTTTAAGGTTGTCTACTATTTTGACATTGATACTGATGGACTAGTAACTGGTTGTTCTTCCCAGCTCTTTCTCGGTAGCCTCGAAATTGCATCAGCATTCAAATGTTGAACTCCGGGACGATGAGAAATGCTCAGGTTCCAGCGTTGCAAGGCTAGAGCCCACCTAGTGAGTTTGGGCGACCTTGGGGTTGTTTCCGTGAGAAATTTTAATGGATTATGATCGGTAATGACCTCAATTTGAGATCCATAAGTCCACTTTTCAAACTTCCGCAACCCGAAGAGAACACTCCAAGCCTCTTTCTCTATACTCGGCCAAGCACGCTGAGCCCCTGACAATTTCTGACTAGCAAAAGCTATAGGTTTAAACTGACCTTTTTCATCTTTTTGAGTAAGACAACATCCTACTGCAAGGTCGGAAGCATCGGCGTGAAGCTGATATTCCCGGCCTACGATAGGTGTAGCCAAACTCGTCACTTTACACAACTCATCTTTAAGAGTATTAAATGCTTTTTCTGCCCTTTCATCCCATGGTACAGTATTTTTGACATTTCCTTTGGTTAATTCGGTTAAAGGTATAGCTATCTCAGCATAATTTGGAATATAAGATCGGTAGAATCCCATTAATCCCAAAACTGATCTAACTTCCTTTTTAGTCTTTGGTCTCTTTAAGTCCCTTATTGCTCCGATTTTCTCCTCATCAGGTGCATGAGTTCCACCCCCAATAACATGACCTAAAAACTTAGTCAATTTCTCTCCAAATTTACATTTCTCTAGTCTAATCGTAAAATTTCTATTTTTCAACTCTTCAATGACAGCCCTGACATGCTCACAATGCTCTTCCCAGGTATCGGAGAAAATGATGACATCATCAATATATGCTTCTGCATACCTCCGATGACCTTGGAGAACCTCATTCATGTCTTTTTGAAACGTAGCAGCAGCACCTGATAATCCAAAAGGCATTGTACGCCACTGATAAGTTCCGTTATGCGTCGTAAAAGCTGTCAGAGGTTTACAATCCTCAGCCATTTTAATTTGCCAATAACCCCTCAATAAATCTATTGAAGATAAATATTTAGCCGCCCCTGCGGTATACATAATTTCTTGGGAATCTTTCATCGGGAAGGTGGGAACCTGCGTTACAGAATTTAAAGCTCTGTAATCAATACACATTCTGACAGTTGCATCTTTTTTCGCAACGCAAACAATTGGATGACTAATTTCAGCATTCGACGGTTCGATTAGATTTAATTCTAATAACTCCTGAATCTGCCTATCCACTTCCTCTTTATAAGCTACCGGCACGCTATATAACTTTGGTTTTTTCCTTTCTACACCGGGTTTCATATTAGTACGATGTTCCCCTACTTCCGCTGGTCGTACAGGACCCATAAACACTTCTTTATTTTCCCTCAAAATGGACTTTAAATCTTTGACTTGACTATTAGATAGCCCTTTTATTTCAAACCTCTCAATATCCCGTTCTATCTCTTGATCCCGGTTCAAAATAGGAATTTCCCCAACTTCACCAAATTCCTCATCACCTTCGAAAACAATATTAACTATATTACATTTAGCGATAAATTCTCTTATCTTATTTTGGTGCACATGCTTCCTACTCCCGTCGGCTAACTCAACAATAAACGAATGCTGGTTTCGTTTTTCTACAATAGTTGCCGGCCCTTGCCACATAGAATATAACTTATTAGTCGAATCGGGGATTAACAGTATAACTTTATCGCCTACCTCAAACGTTTTTTCTTTTGACCTTAAATTATAATGATACGCCATTCTATTTTGTTGAACCTCAGACGACAATTTTGCCTCATTTGCGGCTCTTTCTAAGCGGTTCTTAAGTTTATCCAAGTACTCATGAATCGGTGTAGTACCTAACTGCGCTCCCTGATTTTCTCCTGCCCATGACGACTTAAGAATCGATAACGGACCCTCCGGCGCTCTACCATATAATAACTGGAAAGGTGCGATTCCCGTCGTAGAATTTGGGACTTCCCTATACGCCCATAATATAAATGGTATTTGTTCATGCCATTTTTTTTCCTTCTTCCCTAATCGTATGATGTAGCATACGTTTAAGAGTCTGATTAAATCGTTCCACAAGTCCGTTGGACTGTGGATACTGTGGAGTCGAAAATCTTGGACTAGCACCTAACCTTTTCTCAAATTCTTTCGTTAAGTCGGCAGTAAAATTGGTTCCATTGTCGCAGGCAATTACATTAGGAATTCCTGTTCTCATAAATATTTGAAGTAACGCCTCACACGCGGTTTTAGCAGTTAAACTTTTTAGAGGGATCGCATCCGCCCATCTGGTATGCTGATCAATTAAAGTCAGTATATACCGATGCCCTTGTGAACTTTTAGGATCAATAGGCCCAATTAAATCAACATTAACAACCTGAAATGGAAGTTCCGGCCGCGACACTGGGGAAATAGGAGCTCTATCATTTACTTTAACCCCTCTAGTCAATTGGCACTCTAAACATGATTCACAAAACTGTTTAGCTTCTTTTGCCATTCCCTCCCAATAAAAAGAATACCTTATTCTCTGCAACGTTTTCTTGGCTGCATGATGCCCTCCAAATACCGATGAATGCGCTAATTTTAAGATTTCTTCCCTTCTTACCTTGGGTACTACTAATTGCGCTATAGTTCCGCCTAACAATTTCTCTTTATGATACAATAATCCGTTTACAATATAATAATCCCCTTTTTCCTTTTTAGCTAATTCCCAAGCTTTCTCTAATTCTTTACATTCCAACTGGGATTTCTTAAACATATCTGAGTTACTAACAATAGATTCATTATTTTCCTCCGTTTCAGTTTTTTCTGGATCCTGACTTTGTACATTTTGCGATCTCGCGTCTATTACGTAAACATTACAGCTATCGTTACTTACATCTTCCTTTTCATTCGAGTTATCAATAATAATTTCGGAACTTTTTAATTCTTCGGACTCTATCAATGGCTCCTCAAGATTGACACCTGACAACTCATTAATCACCTCGGGATGTAAAATTACTTGCTCATTAATATTATCAGTTACTGCGCAAAGTACTTCCTGATGAATAATATTAGTTTGCCCGAATTGCGGAATAGCTAGCGGTAGTTTAACTAACGGTGATTTAACAGCTTCACGAAATAACCCTTGTAAATAAATACTACCCGCTCCCTTTAATTTCTCTTCCGGGACTAAATCTTTATGAACAACACTAATCTCACATCCAGAATCAACCAATCCCTTTGCTTTTTGCCCTTTAACACTAACTTCAATTTTCTCAAGTTTATTTAATTTCTCACCAATAACATTAGTTTTCTGCTCGGCCTTTGCCGATATTCTAGCCACAATAGCCCCATTAGGTAACTCTTGATTTTCTTTCACCATAATCTTATGAACACCTGCTTTCTGGTCTCGCCCTTTATTGCCATTATTAGTTCCCTCATTACCCACTTTATTACAAAAACGTTGGTAATGACCTCTCAAACCACACTTAAAACATTTAGGCCCTGAAGCATCATTCGTCTTCTTAAACTCTGTTTTCCTATCCGGAAAAGACTTACACTCATTACTACCATTTTGCCTCCAACTACCACTAAATTTATTATCCTCCCTCGGTCTCATTTTTTCATTGTTTACGTACTTATCTTTACCTTTAAAGCTTTTATGCGTAACCACATAAGACTTATGTTTAGCATCAAAATAATTATCACACTCTTTAGCAATTTTAGGAGCTTCTAACCATTTACCCTGGTGAGTTAAACTAATATATGCTGCAGTATCCTCATCTAGCGTACTCATTAGCTTATCAGTAACTATTAACTGGTTGACCTTTTCATAAGTGTCCGCACCTCTAATTTTACAATAATTTTCCCACGTAGCTATTAAACGCGATACAAATAATACATGGGTTTCGTTCGGATTTCTAATAGCTTTCCGGCAATTTTCTAAACATGCCTTCGGGGTTGGCTCATGTTCCCTTAGGACTAACTCCTTTAATTCCTCATAATTCTCCATTTGTTCCTTAGTGGTATAAATTAACAAATTATCCGCCTTATCTCCTAACATATTTAGTAGAATTTCGGCCTGCTGGTTTTCCGGTACATCTTTAGTTTGGAATGCCCTTTCTAAACTGTTGAAAAATAAATTCCATCCCTCAATCCCTTCTGGTACTTTGATAGATAGAGTTTTAACACTTTTGATCAATTTTTCTATATTACTTTCATTATTAGATTCCCTAACATTAGAATTATTTGCCGAACCTTGAACCCTTAGTCTCTCCATTTCTAATTCATGTTCCATCCTTAATTTTTCTATCCTCTCTTCTCTTTCTAACCTTTCGTGTTTTTCTTCGCGCTTTAACTTTTCCTGTTTTTCTAACTTTTCGCGTTCTAATTTTTCTTGTTCTAATCGTTCTGCAACAATAGCGTCAGATAATTCCTTAATAACCCCCTCGTCATACTCATCACTGTCCATTATTTTTTTCTTAAGCTGAATTCTGGTATCATCTTCCGCGAATTCAACACCCAATTCTTCAGCTATCACCTGAAGATCAACCTTTTTTAGTTTCAATAAGAAAGCCATACCTTCACCGATTGTTATAACCACCCCACAAGAATAGTTAAACCTACCAAATTAATATTTCCTAAGTTTCTAACTTAGTACAGATATTTCTCCACTTATTATACTAATTAATACCATTTCAGATAATCCATGCATTTCATTTCTAATTAACCTACTGAATACTCTAATTTTTCTCAACCATTGATATCACACAATATACTTCCAATAAAACAAAAAAGTAAAACAATAATTCGATTTGAATGCTATGCAATATAGATTCCAATATATACACTTAGATAACAACATACAATTTATATAATAATACTGATACGTTGAAATTGAATAGAAGTATTGATGTCAATCAAAAAATCCACATAAAGAAAAATTGAAACACATGCATACATAAATTTCTACAATTATCCTCATAAAATATTTCCGAACTCAATACTGGTTCTTACACTTAAAACAAATATACTGAAAATCTTTACTTTTATTTTTACTCACTATGGCTCTCTTTTGAGCCTTTTTTTTTTCACTATGGCTCTCTTTTGAGCCTTTTTTTTTTTTTTTTTTCCCTTACTAGTATTGGCCAATTAAAATTTTCATTTGCTTAGAATTTTGATAATGCAACTCTTAAAATTTAAACAGTATTGCTTCATTTAACAATTACTTTAACAATAATTTAGATTTAATGCATTAATTTAGTTCACTAATATCATTATAAATAGCATATCATTATCATCTCAAATTATTATGACCTTTCTTTAAAACAATAGCAATATGGTTACTAATTCTTTACACCTATCTGAACACAATTATTTCATTGCACATAAATTACATAGACAATTTACTTAAATTACTATTAATTATACAACAATACAATTTGGTTCGAGATGTCAGAAGAAAGATATGATCAAAACACCTTACCTTATACTTTCTTTGCTGGATTACTTTTCTAATCACAGGTAGCTCCACGATGTAGCGGTAATATGGCACAACAGTTCAGTTTAGTTCTTTCTAATAAAGATACGCACAACACTTTAGTCCACACTAGACGATATGGCACGATACTTTATCACACACTCGACGATCCGGCACGATACTTTAGCACATACTCGACGATACGGCACAACACTTTAGCATACAATCGACGATCCGGCACGATGCTTTAGCACATACTCGACGATATGGCACGACCACACAAGAATTCCACTGGATACTCTGGCATTAACAGACTGCAACACGGCTCGCTGGTCACTGGTTTCAGGCGATTCTATCCCGACGCTGCCAACAATTTGTCGGACGCTCCTCTCAGTCCACCAAACTTAGAAGAATGTCCTAGGTAGTTTAAGCTGCCACCACCGATATTAATGGGTGATATCGGTCACCTGCTGTGAGGATTGGGTAAAATAACACTGACGCTGTTAATGAACTGAACTAACAGTTTATTTAAGATATAGATATGTACACAAGAAACAATATTTACAACTATCTACAATTACAACTCGGATATAGATGATCCGGTTCAACATTAAATTAACTACACTAAACGTTGGTTGTGTACCGTTCAGCTTACACTTTCTTCCTCACCCTCAACGCACGTTGGATACGCTTTATCAGAGATTACTGCAGAATCTCAATACACAAGGGTATTAGGCCTCACTTCTCGGCCTATAACACTATCCACCGGGACGCCTTGTCCCACGCTCAAAATATACACTATCCAACAGGACCACAAATCCTGAGCGACCTATCGGTCTCAACGCCAAGCGAGAACTGTCTCCAACCTCTCAGTCCAGAGTTGACCTTGTCAGAGATCTTCCTTCCCCCAGCAGGGCCTCTTAGAGTTCCTCCATTGGTTCAATTCCGCATACCAACCTTGAGTCATGACATCTACTGTTTACACATCACTTAAATACTAAATGACAGCTGAGCCATGCCCCGTGGTCATCACTTTCATTCAGCAACGAGTGCGTCATCCGCACACCTGCGCCTGGATAACCACCTGTCATTTGTCATTATAAGAAAAGAAAGAAAGGCATTTCGAAAGCTTCACGGATACACAACTAACAATACATAAAAATATTCAGATGAGGAAATGTCATTCCTTTCTAATTCAGGGCAGATGTCTTCTAGGAACCTGACACTTAATATTAGTTGTTTTTTTTAAAAACCGATTTTTCACAAAGTCAGCTGCGACGTATTTCAGACAATGTATTTCTGCATGCTTCGAGTTAATGATAAAATCATACAAATTTCAAGTTTGTTTAATATTTTTAATACGGACCCGGGCAACGCCGGGCGGGTCAGCTAGTATATGTATATTTTATTATATGTACATGTTAGTAGGCATATGTTTCTCTCATGTTGTATATGTGTTTTATGTATCAATCATT